>JAREIK010018645.1:0-22809 GCA_029783825.1 Sapria himalayana
ATATATCGATCTGTCTATTTGTCTATATATCTATTGTCTATATGTCTATTTATTTTATCTATTTGTCTATCTATCTATATATCTATCTATCTAATTTTCTGTATATTTGTCTATTTGTCTATTTGTATATCTGTCAATCTATCTATATGTCTATCTAACAATTTGTCTATCTAACTATTTGTCTATCTGTCTCTATCTATATCTATCGAAATGTCTATCTTTCAATCTTACTATCTGTCTATCTGTCTATCTATATATATATATATTATATTTTGCCTATATATCTATCTGTCTATCAATTATCTGTGTATCTATCTATTTATATATATGTCTATCTTTAAATCTATCAATCTATTTATTTGTATATCTATCTATTTATCTGTCTATGTGTTTCTATGTCTGTCTATCTATCAATCAATCTATCTATCTATCTATATATTTGTGTGTCAATTTGTCTATCTATCTTTCTATCTATCAGGCTCTTTATCTATATGTCAATATGTCTATTAATCTTTATGTCTGTCTATCTATCTATCTAATCTAACTATCTTTTATTGTCTATCTATTTGTCTATCTATCTGTAAATCTATCTATCTATCTATATGTTTATATGCCTTTCTGCTTACCACCTATCTACCTATCTATCTAGTATACCTATCTTCCTTTCTTCTCTTATCTATCTTTCCATATTTATGTCTATCTATCTATCTATATATCATCAACAATCTGTCTGTCTACCTATCTAACTATCTATATGTCTATCTGTCTATTTGTCTTTTGTCTGTCTATCTATAAATATGTTTATGTATCAATCTGTCTGTCTGTCTGTCTCTTATCTATCTATGTATCTTTCTATTGATTATTAGTCTATTTATCTCTATATCTAAATATATGTCGAAGTATCTATCTATATATATATATTTATCTAACTATCTATAAGACTATATGTTTTCTATCTGTATGTCTATCTGTTTATAACTCTATGTATCTATACTGACTTCTTTCTATCTATCTATCTTTCTCTATCTATCTGTTTATCTGTCTATTTGTGTATCCATCACTATATATGAAATATCTGTCTATATGTATATATGTCTTTTGTTTAATAATCTATCTATCTATCTGTATATCTATTTATCTTTCTCTATATCTATATGTCTATCTATTTTATCTATATTTCAGTCTACCTTTCTTTTTGTCAATTTATTTATTTCTCTATATGTTTATCTATCAATATGTCTATCTATCTCTATATATCTATCTATCTATATATGTATATGTCTATATGTCTATATGTCTATGTCTATCTGTCTATCTGTCTATCTGTCTAACTCTCTATATATCTATCTAACTATCTATCTATCCATTTATTTATCTAATAATAAAAAATTCAATAAATAAATAAATAAATCAATCTCTCTATATATATATATTTAGCTATTTTCAATGTATCTATCTATCTTTCTATATCTATGTATCTATATAATTATTTAACTATCTTTCAATCTATCTAACCACTTTCTATCAATCAATCAATCATTCAAACAATAAATAAATAAATAAATCAATCAATCAATCTATATATATCGATATATCTAACTGTCTATCTGTCTCACTATCTACCTATCTATATATCTATCTTATATATATATATTTCTATCTATCTATTCATCTATATGTCTATCTATCTATAAATCTATCTATAAGTAGATCTGTCTATCTGTCAATCTATCTTTCTATCTTTTTATTTGTCTATCTGTCTCATTTTCTATCTATCTATCTTACTATTTATATATTGTCTATCTATTTGTTTATCTATCTATCTGTCTATCTATCTATCTTTCTATCTATATGTCTACCTACCTATCTTTTTATATATCTCTCTATCTATCTTCCTATCTACCTATCTATCTGTCATTCTATCTGTATATGTATCTATCAACAAATCTATATATATATATATATATGTTTATATAATAATTTATGTATATATCTTTATGTCTATTTGTTAACTATCTATCTATCAATATATCTATTATCTATCAATATATCTATTATCTATCTATCTATCTATCCATCTATCTATCTATCTATCAATCCTTCAATCAATAAATTAAACATTTAATCAATTTATCTATTTATTGATCTATCTATCTATTTATCTATCTATATATATCTATCTTTCTATCTTTTTATCTATCTATCTATTTATCTATCTGCCTATTTGGCTATCTGGCTATATATCTATCTATCTCTCTATCTATCTGTTTATCTATCAATATATAAATCTATCTATTTTTCTAACTCTTTATCTATCAATCAATCAATCTGTCTATCTACTCAATCGGTAAATCTATCTTTTGTCTATTTATCTGTCTATCTATCTTTATATCTATATGTCCTATCTCTTTATCTATCTCTCTATCCACCTATATTTCTATCTATTTGTCTATTTTATATCTAACTATTTATCTATCTATCTATCTAACTATCTATCTATCCATCAATCTATCTATCCATCAATCTATCTATCCATCAATCTATCTATCATTCAATCATTCAATCAATAAATCAATCAATTTATCTCACTATATACCTATCAATTATCTACCTATCTACCTATCTATCTATCTTTCTATATATCGATCTATCTATCTATCTAACAATTTATATATCTATCTATATATCCATCTATCTATCGATCATTCATTCATTCATACAATAAATCAATCAATTAATGAATCTATCTATCTATATATTTATCTATTTATCTATCAATCTATCTTTATAAATATCTATCTATCTATCTTTATAAATATCTATCTATCTATCAATAAATATATCTATCTGGCAATCTCGCTATGTGGCTATTTATTTATCTATCTATCTATTTGTCTATCAATCTATCTGTTAAAAGATAAATCTATGTATCAATCTATCTATTTGTCTATCTATCTATTTGTCTATTTGTCTCTCTGTCTACCAGTCTATCTGTCTGTTTATCTATCAGTCTAACTATTTATATTTCTATCTATCTATATATCTATCAATAAATCTGATTATATGTATATCTGTCTATATGTCTATCTATTTTATGTTTATCTATGTGTCTATTTATCTTTCAGTCTATCTATGTATCTTTCTCTCTATCTATGTCTATCTATCTGTCTATCAATCTATATATCTATCTATCTATCTTACTGTATATCTTTCTATCTATATATCTATCTATCTATTTATCTATCTACCCATCTACCTAAATGCCTATCAATCTATCATTCTATCTGTCTAGCTATATATTTATAAATCTATATATATGTCTATCTAACACTCTATGTATATCTCTATATGTCTATTTGTCTAACTATCTATCTATCTAAATATCTATCTATCTATATATATCTATATATCTATATATCTATCTATCTATCCATCTATCAATCAATCAATCATTCAATCAATAAATTAATCATTTAATTTATTTATCTATTTGTGTATTTATTGTCTATCTATCTATATATCTATCTATTAGCCTATTTAGCTATTTGGCTATCTATCTATGTATCTATCTATCTATGTATCTATCTATCTAAATATCTATTTGTCAATCTATTTTTATGTCTAACTGTTTATCTATCTATCTATCTATATATCTATATATCTATAATTAAGTTTATATGTATATTTGTTTATCTTTCTATTTGTCTATCAATCTATTTGTCTATCTATCTGTCTCTCTATGTATGTCTAACTATGTATTTGTCAATCTACCTATCAATCTATTTATCTATATATTTTTCTATTTGTATATCTGTCTATCAGTTTATATATATGTCTTTATCTCTATATGTCTATCTAACACTCTATGTATATATCAATATGTGTATCTATCTAACTATCTAATTATCTATCTATCTATTTATTTGTCTATATATCTATATGTCTAACAATCTATCCATATATCTATCTATATATCTATCAATCAATCTTGCAATCTATATATCTATCTGTCTATATGTCAATCTGTCTATTTGTATATCTACCTCTCTATCTATCTATCTATTTGTGTATCTATCAATCTATCAATCAATCATTTTGTATATGTGTCTATTTATCTATCAGTCTATTTATGTACCTATCTATTTGTTTATCTATCTATCTATCATTGATCTTTCTATCTATCTATTTATCTATCTATCTATCTGTCTATCTATCTATCTGTCTATCTCTCTATCTATCTATCTATATATTTGTATGTCTATTAATCAATCAATCTATCTAACTATCTATCTATTTTTTTATAAGTTTATATGTATATATGTCTATCAGTCAATATGTCATTCTATCTATTTGACTATCTATTTATAAGTCTATTTATATATCTGTCAATTTGTCTATCTGTCTATTTGTAAATCTATCTATCCATTTATTTGTCCATATATATATATTTGACTATCTATCTATCTCTCTATTTGTATATCTGTCTATCTATCAATCTATCAATCAATCTATCAATCTATCTTTGTATCTATATATCTATCTATCTATCTACATATCTAACTATTTGCATATTTGTCTATCTGTCTATCTTTTACTATGTATATTTCTCTATCTATCTATCTATTTGTCTATCTATTAATCTTTTTATGTGTCTATCTGTTCATTTATCCATTTGTCTATCTTTTTTCTATTTGTCTATCTATTTATCTATCTATCTGTCTGTCTGTCTATCTATTTTTCTGTCTGTATATCTATCTATCTTTCTGTATATCTGTCCATCTATTTATATGTATATCTATTTATTTGTATTTCTATTATCTATCTATCTGTTTGTCTATATATCTGCCTATCTTCTTATAATCTATAAGTTTATAAATCTATATGTCTATTTGTCAATCTGCCAATCAAACAATCTATCTATCTGTTTGTCTGTCTTTTGTTTATATGTCTATCTCTCTAAATGTCTATCTTCTATCTATTTATCTATTTGCATGTCTATCTATTTATCTATTTTCATGTCTATATATTTATCTATCTATCTGTTTATTGTCTATCTGTCTAATTGTCTATCTATCTATCTATTTGTCTCTCTATCTTTAAGTCTATCTAACTATTTGTCTATCTGTCTATTAGTCTGCTTGTCTATCAATCTATTTCTCTTTTCTCTATCTATCTATTTGTATATCATATATATATATATGTCTCTCTATCTATCTGACTATTTGTCTATCTATCTATCTATCTCCTTATCTATCTATCTGACTATATATTTATTTATCTATTTATTTATTTGTCTATCTATCTAAATATCTGACTATCTATCTATCTATTTGTCTATCTATTTATTTGTCTATCTATCTAACTATCTATTTGCCTATATATCGATCGATCTATCTATCTGTCTATTTATCTATCTGTGTATCAGTCTTTTTATCTATCTGTTTATCTGTCTATCTATCTTTCTGTATATATATTTATCTATCTGTCAATCTGTATATCGGTCTATCTATCTATCTCTCTATCTCTCAATCTATCTATCTATATATCTTTCTGTCTATCTATGTATTTATCTATCTAACTATCTATATTCCTATATACTTATCTGCCAATCTGCATATCTTCTTAACTGCTTATCAGTCTATCTATCTAATTGTCTATCTTTCTATCTATCAATCTGTTTATCTGACTATTTGTCTATCTGTCCATTTGTCTATTTATCTTTCTATCTACCTGTCTATATGTCTATCTATATATTTTTCTATCTATCTATATGTCTATATGTCTATCTTTCTATATGTCTATCTGTCTATAACTATAAGAAAATGTTCAATTAGCTATTTAATTTAAGCTAGGTTCAATCCATAGCTAAATTGTAAGGGATTAGCTAGGGAATAGCAAGGGATTTCTAATTTTTCTTTGAAATAAAAATTTTAAACGGATTATCGAGGGATTAAAGATGGAATAGCCACGTAAATTCTGCACAATGAAAAGTGGAAAATTTAGCGACGAATTTAGTGACAGAACTTCCCTAGCTAATTAAATCCAGAATATAGCGACGAAATTTTTCTTGCAAATTAAATCCAAAGTATATCGACGGATTTAGCGACCGAACATTTCTTAGCTAATTACATCCGGAATATTGTGATGGATTTAGTGACGGAATTTCTCTTGTAAATTAAATCTAGAATATAGCGATGGATTTAGCGAAGGAGATTTCCTAGCAAATTAAATTGGAATATAGTGATGAATTTATCGACTGAAATTCCCTAGCTAATTACATCTAGAATATAGCGACGCATTTAGAGACAGAATTTCCCTAGCTAATTTCATTCGGAATATAGCAACTAATTTAACGATGAAATTTTCCTAGCTAATTTCATCCGAATATAGCGACTGATTTAGCGTTGGAATTTTCCTAGCTAATTTAATCGGGAAAACAACGAGGGATTTAGCGACTAAATTTCCCTAGCTAATAATATCTGAAATATAGCCACGGATTTAGCGACCAAATTTCCCTTGCTAATTACATCCTAAATATTATGACGGATTTAGCAAGGGAATTTCCCTTGCCAATCTTTAATTATTTAATTTTTTTAATTTTTTATTTGTTTTAATATTTTTAATTTTGTTTATTAAATGTATGTTATGGTCTATAGATGAGCAATCCTTGAAAGACACATTCTCCATGTAAAATAATAAAAAAATTACAAATAAATGATTTTAAAAATAAAAAAATACAAAAAAAATTAAATTAAATAAGGACTAAAATAACTATTTTAATTATTATAAATTTTCTAAAATATTTAATTAATAAACTTTAAAATTTGTATTAAAGTAATATTAAATAATTAATTCTATAATTATAATAATTTTTTAAGATATTTTAAAAATTAAATGAACGTATATTAAAATTTCTACTAATATAAATGTAAAATAATTCAACGTATGATTAAATAGAAAATATTTTTAAAAATATCTGAATTTACGAATAAACTAGTAAATATTAATATTAATATAATTATAAAAAAATTATGATTATAAGAAACTTTTTAAAAATAATTAGTATAAAATTTGAAAAATATTGAATTATACTAAAAATTAAAATTTTTTCATTAAATTTTAAAAAAATAAATTAATATTCAAAAAAAAACATAGATGGTTGCCACTACTAAATTTTATAAGAATTAAACAATTGAGTAATATTTTTGCTATTATCTTTTGATAATCAGTCTTTATTAAAATAATAAATTTAAATTTTTTAAACTATCTTCTCACTTTATGTAATTTTTAGTATTTTAAAAATTATAAATGATATCAAATAATATGAATTTTTATGCCTTTAAAATTTTTTCATATTATCTTCATAAAAATTAATATGAATTCTTAAAAATTTATAACCATAAAAAATATATATTTATATATATTTTTTAACATAAAGAGTAATTTATATCTCTTGGAAGAGTGGCTAAAAGATAAATCATCTTTTCATGGATGTCTTATTATATGAAGTTTGTAAATTTTGTAACTATTTAATTTTTTTTTATTAAAGGCTAAACATTTATTTTTTGAAATTGTTTTTATATTTATTATTTTATTAATTTTATAATGAAAACTTGTAATGTGTTTGTTTTTCATGTGTACCTTGCTACACGCACATGAATTTTGTTGAAAATATTTTGATAATAAATAAAAAAATGTGTCTTTTTGTATTATATATTTTTATTGTTTATTTAATGTTTTTATAATGAAAAACATTTTGGTAATTTTAGTAATTTTGGTAATTTTAGTTGTTATCAAGACTCGAGAGACATCTCTAAGAAGCACCTAAGTACTCTGCAGTTGGCCTCTATTTCTCGACACCAATGCATCAAACACTAATCGAAGGGTAAGTGGGAATTTCTTATTGATTTGAGGTATGTTTTATGCCCTAATTCTTCATTGATTATCTTAATTCAAGAGTGTCTGTTTTGGTTCTGTTATTTTTTATTTCGAAATTCTTATTCATTAATCAGGTATGCTTGGATTACTTATATAAACTGATTTGTATACATACTTCATGTATGTGTGATATAATGTGTTCTCATTGTATGGATGTTGATGGTGCACAGTAGGTATGCTGACTTGATTTCCATGTTTTTTCCACTCGACAGTTTTGTGATTTTCGATGTTAATCACAAAATGGATGTTGTTGTTGTGGTGAGCAGTGTCTATATAACAACATATTAATTATTTAAATAATAAATTATGTAAATATTATGATCCCGAGAGTAATAACACATAAAAATAGTATACATAAACATAACTATATATAAATATAACAACATATATTTAATATACATATATATAGATATATAACTATATATAAATGTATTTAACAATATGTATATCAACATAAAACTATATATACATGTATTTATCTACATCAATACCTATACATAGCCATATGTCTAAATATATATAATAAAATGAAAAACTATATATAACTACATCTACAACATGTATAACTACATGCTTCAAAAACTTAATATCCATTCATATTATTCATCTCATTCATAAATGTTTTTTTTTGGATATTCTATAAATCTTTATCATTTTTCCATATATTTTTGGAACTTAATTTTAATTTTTTCAAACTTATATGTTTTTTATTGTATTTTTATATGTATGTATAAATCATTATGATTTAATATGTCTAGGGTTTGTATTTTGTTTCACTTAATATGATTTAACTAAAATTGATTTCTAATAAAATATTCATTTCTTAAAATTCATGTTGTAAATTTCAAAACAAATAACAATATGTTTACGTAATTAAATATTATAAAAAAAATTTTAAAAATATGTGATGTAGTTTCAATTTACAAAGATAAATTTTAGAAATAAAATTTATTTACAAATAAAATTTGTTCCTCTTAATAAACAATATGTTATATTTATTATAAATAAACAATGCTTGAAATGTTTTTATTAATTACAAAAAAAACATTGTCATGTATTCAATTTGAAAAAAAAAATTAAAAATAATTATTTAAAAAATAAATTCATATATTTATATGGTCATTTATAGATTTTGAATAAAATCAAAAAGATAATTACATGTAGAAAAATTTACTCATATATCTATAGGGTAAATTGTTTTGTTTAAACATAATAAAAGAAATAATTGATTTTTTACAAAACATTAAAGGCATGTATTTATATGTACTACATTATATTTGTTTGAATATTAAAGTTTCTAAAAATTTATTAATAACAATAAATAATAGGTATAAATTTATCATAGACATTAATATTTTATTAAAATAATTATATAGAAAAACAAAAACAATATTATCTATTTATGAATTATATTTTCATTTTTAACATAATAATAAAAACAAAATAATTTACAATTATGCCAATTTCATTTAAATGAGGATAATTATAGTTATTTTAATATAAATATTAAAAAAACAACTATTTGACTAAAATAGAAGCTTATATATTAAATCATAATTTCATTTTACGCATTAATATGCTTCACAAACACACACACACACAAATAATAGTTTCATGTGTAACTTTAAAAATACATTACGTATATAGGTATATGTGTGTGTTTGTGTGGGTGTACATTAGTATATGCATGCATACAAGTATATACACATTACTTTGAAAATGTAGGTACATGTGTGAATATATAAAAAAGTACAAAAATGTGTATGTTGATATATTATGTATAGTAATGTATATGGATGTATAAATATGTGTGTGTGTGTGTGTGTGTCAGGTAGTGTATATGCACATATATATTTATGCATATATACTTGTATGTATAGTTATACATACAAGTATATACACACTTCACCTCAAAATTTGATCAGAGTACTACTTGAAATGATAAGGTTCATTCAATACTACGTACCATGGAGTTACATTTTCATTCAATACTATAATTTGTTCAAATAAAAAAATATATCTAATATCTTCTTCAACAACTCTTCTATCTTTTTTTTCTAGTCTTGATAAGCTATTTTCAATTTTGATTATATGTATATTTCTTATCTAATATCTCTAGTTCAAACTATTGTAATAGTAAAATTCATCAAATCAATCTAGATCTGACATCTTTCTTTTCTATGAGATATTTGATTATAGAATATTTAGTATATACTAGGACTTTGGTTCCCACTAAATATTATATTAACTTGCCAAAAAAAAGATTGTTGATACAAGTTCTTTCTCTATAGTGGTGTAATTCAATTGGGCATTTGAGAGTGTGTTGGTATCATTTTATATGATAACAACACAAAATTTTAATTTTGATAGTGTGTTGTTATTTAATTTTTTAATTCATAATTTTAAATTTTTTATATACTAGGTATGTATCTATATATTTTGTATTTACTTTATGTATATATGTCTCTTCACAAAAATTTCTATTTATATACAATGTGTATATTTATATATTCAATACGAGTGTATATACACATTGTATGTACATTCTATATAAATTATGTAGGTATTTTGTATATTATAATATACAATAATTATATTATGTGTATAAATAGATGCATATAACAATTAAAACATCTATGTTATGTATAATATGTTGATATAATGTTGCAATCATGCTTAGCACTTGCCACCTGCATACACTGTCTAGGGAACATGGCACAGAGGAGTCCATGGTCCAAGGCCTGCACCCTTGTGAGGTGAACCAGTTGCCATGACCAAGCCATGATGAGGGCATGCTTGTCTTTCCAGGTTCAGACCCAAGCTATTCTAGGTTGGGCACGTGCCTGGCTAGGCAAAAACCATTCTCATCTTATCTATCTATTTGTAAATCTATCTATCTATCTATCTGTCTATCTTTCTATATGTCTATCTATAAATTTGTCTATATGTCTGTCTATCTATCTATCTATATATGTATATGTCTATATGTCTATTAGTATAACAATCTAACTATCTATTTAACTTTCTGTATATCTGTCTATCTATCATTCTATATTTCTATCAGTCTATCTGTCTGACTATATATATATATATGTATGTATGTATGTATGTATCTTTCTATCTATCTTTCATTTTATATTTCTATCTATCTATCTATCTGTCTATTTATATATTTTTCTATATATCTATCTATCATTATATATATCTTTCTTTCTTTATTTCTATTTGTTTTTCTGTGTATCTGTCTATATGTCTATCTGTCTATCTATGTATTTAACTATCTATCTATGTATTTATCTATATATATATATATATATATATATAGATCAATCAATCTATCTGTCTAATTGTCAATATATATCATTCTATCTGTCTATCTATTAATTTGTTTATCTTTCTATATGTCTATCTATCTATCTTTCAAGATTTCTATTTATATAGTTATCTATCAGTCAATCTATCAATTTGTCTATCTACCTATCTGGCTATCTTCCTATCTACCTATCTATCTATATGTCTATATATCTATCTATCAATTTGTCTATATGTGTATATAACTATCTATCTATCTATTAATCTATTTGTCTATCTATCTATCTATATATTTGTCTATCTATATATCTATCTATCTATCTATCTATCTGTCTATCTATCTATCTATTTATTTGTATATCTGTCTATCTATAAATTTTTGTATATGTCTATTTACCGATCTATTTATATTTCTATATCTTTATCTAATTAATTATCTATCTATCTAATAATCTATTTGCATATTTATCTATCTATCTAACTATCTATCTATCAATCTATCTATCTGTTTGTCTATTTGTCTATTTTTCTATCTATCTGTTAATCTATATATCTATCTATCTGTATATCTATCTATCTATATGACTATCTATCTATCTATATATCTATCTCTCTATCTATCTATCTATCTATATTTCTATCTATCAATCTATCTATTATTCGATCTATTTATTTTTCTTTCTATCTATTTTTATATCTATCAATCTATCTATCTGTCTATCTATATATATATATATGTATCTATCAATATGTCTCTCAATCTATCTATCTATTTGACTATCTGCCTATCTATCTATCTAAATTTCTACCTATTTGTCTATCTATCAATCTGTGTATTAGTCTTTTTGTCTATCTATATAAATTTATCTTTCTACCTGTTTATCTATCTATCATCTATCTATTTAACTATCTATCTGTCTATCTGTCGTTTGGTCAATAAACCTATCTATCTATCTTTTGGTCAATCTACCTATCTATTTATCGTATATCTTTCTATCTATTTATCTGTCTATCGGTCTATTTATCTATCTGTCTAGCTCTCTATTTGCCTAACTACATATCTGCCAATCTGCATATCTGCCTATCTGCCTATCTATCTAATTATCTAACTATCTTTCTATCTATCTGTATATCCAACAATCTGTCTATCTATCTATTTGTCATTCTATTTTTATGTCTACCTATATATATGTCATTATATCTATCTCTCTATCAATCTATATGTCTATCTATATATTTATCTATCTTTATGTCTATCTATCTATCTATTTGTCTATCTCTCTACCTTTCTATCTATAAATTTGTCTATCTCTCTACCTTTCTATCTATAAATTTGTCTATATGTCTATCTATCTATCTATGTATATGTCAATATGTCTATCATTATAATTGTCTATCTATCTATCTATCTTTCTATGTATCTGTATATTTATCAATATATCAATATATCCATCTATTTGTTTGACAATATATATATATATATATATATATATCTCTCTCTCTCTCTCTCTCTCTCTCTCTCTCTCTGTGTATCTATGTATCTATCTATCTATCTATGTGTCTATCTTTTTATCTACCTATCTTTTTGTCTATCTATTTATCTATTTATTTGTCTATCTATCATTCTATCTGTCTATTTGTATATCTTTTTATATATCTATTATCTATTTGATTATCTTTCTATCTATCTATCTACCAAATTGTCTATCTGGCTATCTATCAATCTTTTTATTTATCTATCTGTCTATCTATCAATCTTTGTATTTATCTATCTGTCTATTTATCTATCTATAAATTTGTCTATATGTATATCTATCTATCTATGTATATGTTTGTATGTCTATCAGTATAACAATCTATCTATCTATTTAACTTTCTATATATCTGTCTATCTATCATTTTTCATTCTATCATACTCTCTTTCTATCTGTCTGACTATATATATATCTATGTATCTTTCTATCTTTCTATCTATATTTATGTCTTTCTGCCTATCGGTCTATCTATCTATTTGTCTATATGTCTATCTATCTATCATTATATCTAGCTATCTTTCTTTCTCTCTATGTTTTTCTGTGTATCTATCTATATGTCTATCTATCTATCTATTTATCTATCTGTCTATCTATTTATCTATATATCTATCTATCTAATTGTCAATATATATATCTTTCTATTTTTCTATCTATTTGTCTATTTGTCTATCTGTCTATTTGTCTATCTGTTTATATGTCTATCTATCTATCAATCTTTATATTTATATATCTATCTATCACTTAATCTATCTATTTGTTTATCTACCTATTTGGCTATCTGGCTATATACTTATCTATCTGTCTAAATGTCTATATATATTTATCTGTCTATCTATCTATCTATTTTTCTATCTATGTATCTAACTATCTATATATCTATTTACATACCTATCTATCTATCTATAAATCTGTCTATCTATCTATGTATCTATCTATCTGTCTATCTATCTATCTATTTGTATATCTGTCTATCTATAAATTTTGTATATGTCTATTTATAGATCTATTTATATTTCTATATTTCTATCTATACAATTATCTATATATCTAACACTCTATTTGTGTATCTATCTATCTAACTATCTATCTATATATCTATCTATCTATCTGTTTGTCTATTTGTCTATTTGTCTATTTATCTATCTATCTATCTGTCTATCTATATATCTGTCTATCTGTATATCTATCTATTTATCTTTCTATATGTCTAACTATCTATCTATCTATATATATATCTCTCTATCTATCTATATGTCTATCTATCTATCTATTATTCTATCTATTTATTTTTTTTTCTATCTATTTTTATATCTATCAATCTGTCTATCGATCTATCTGAATATCTGACTATCTATCTATTTGTGTATCTATCTATATGTCTATCAGCCTATCTATCTATCTGTCTATCTGCCTATTTGTCTATTTGTCAATCTATGTATTTGTTTATTTTCTATTTGTCTGTCTGTCTTTCTGTTTATTTGTCTATCTATATATCTATCTAACTAACTAACTAATTATCTATCTATCTATCTGACTTTTGCTCAATCTGCCTATCTGTCTATCTGTATTCTATCTTTTTATCCGTCTATCAGTCTATCTACCTATATGTCTAACTCTTTATCTACCTAACTATATATCTGCCAATCTGCATATCTACCTATATGCCTATCGATCTATCTATCTAATTATCTAACTATCTCTCTATCTATTTGTCTATTTGATTATCTGTCTATTTGTCTATCCATTTTTATGCCTACCTATCTATATGTCTTTATATCTATCTGTCTATTTATCTATATGTCTATATATCTATCTATCTATTTATCTATCTATATGTCTATCTATCTATCTATTTGTCTTTATCTCTACTTGTGTATCCATAAATTTGTCTATATGTCTATCTTTCTATCAATTTATGTATATGTCAATATATCTATCAATATAACTGTCTATCTATCTATCTATTTAATTTTCTGTGTATCTGTCTATTTATCAATATATCTTTCTATCTGTCTATTTGTCTGACTATATATATATATATATCTATGTATCTATTTATCTATCTATATATCTATCTATGTGTCTATCTTTCTATCTACCTATCTATCTATCTTTCCGTTTATCTGTCTATCTATCTATCTATCATTCTATCTATCTATCTATCTATGTATCAATTTGTCTATTTGTATATCTTTATATATATATATAAAGATATACAAATAGACAAATTGATACATAGATAGATAGATAGATAGAATGATATATTTATCTATCTGTCTATCTATTTATCTATATATCTATCTATCTAATTGTCAATATATATATCTTTCTATTTTTCTATCTATCTATTTGTCTATTTGTCTATCTGTCTATTTGTCTATCTGTTTATATGTCTATCTATCTATCTATCTATCAATCTTTATATTTATATATCTATCTATCACTTAATCTATCTATTTGTTTATCTACCTATCTGGCTATCTGGCTATATACTTATCTATCTGTCTAAATGTCAAAATATATTTATCTGTCTATCTATCTATCTATTTTTCTATCTATGTATCTAACTATCTATATATCTATTTACATACCTATCTATCTATCTATAAATCTGTCTATCTATCTATGTATCTATCTATCTGTCTATCTATCTATCTATCTATTTGTATATCTGTCTATCTATAAATTTTGTAAATGTCTATTTATAGATCTATTTATATTTCTATATTTCTATCTATATAATTATCTATATATCTAACACTCTATTTGTGTATCTAACTATCTAACTATCTATCTATATATCTATCTATCTATCTGTTTGTCTATTTGTCTATTTATTTATCTATCTATCTATCTGTCTATCTATATATTTGTCTATCTATATATCTATCTATTTATCTTTCTATATGTCTAACTATCTATCTATCTATATATATATCTTTCTATCTATCTATATGTCTATCTATCTATCTATTATTCTATCTATTTTTTTTTTCTATCTATTTTTATATCTATCAATCTGTCTATCGATCTATCTGACTATCTGACTATCTATCTATTTGTGTATCTATCTATATGTCTATCAGCCTATCTATCTATCTGTCTATCTGCCTATTTGTCTATTTGTCAATCTATGTATTTGTTTATTTTCTATTTGTCTGTCTGTCTTTCTGTTTATTTGTTTATCTATATATCTATCTAACTAACTAACTAATTATCTATCTATCTATCTATCTGACTTTTGCTCAATCTGCCTATCTGTCTATCTGTATTCTATCTTTTTATCCGTCTATCAGTCTATCTACCTATATGTCTAACTCTTTATCTACCTAACTATATATCTGCCAATCTGCATATCTGCCTATATGCCTATCGATCTATCTATCTAATTATCTAACTATCTCTCTATCTATTTGTCTATTTGATTATCTGTCTATTTATCTATTTTTCTATCTATTTTTATGCCTACCTGTCTATATGTCTTTATATCTATCTGTCTATTTATCTATATGTCTATATATCTATCTGTCTATTTATCTATCTATATGTCTATCTATCTATTTATCTATCTATATGTCTATCTATCTATCTATTTGTCTATATCTCTACTTGTGTATCCATAAATTTGTCTATATGTCTATCTTTCTATCAATTTATGTATATGTCAATATATCTATTAATATAACTGTCTATCTATCTATCTATTTAATTTTCTGTGTATCTGTCTATTTATCAATATATCTTTCTATTTGTCTATTTGCCTGACTATATATATATATATATATATATATCTATGTATCTATTTATCTATCTATATATCTATCTATGTGTCTATCTTTCTATCTACCTATCTATCTATCTTTCCGTTTATCTGTCTATCTATCTATCTATCATTCTATCTATCTATCTATCTATGTATCAATTTGTCTATTTGTATATCTTTATATATATATATATATATATATATATATATATATATATATATATATATCTGTCTATTTGATTATCTATCTATCTATATATCTACCTAATTGTCTATCTGTTTATCTTTCTATATATCTATCAGTCTATCAGTCAATATGTCTATTTGTCTATATGGCTATCTATTTATCTGGCTATCTACCTACCTACCTATCTATCTATCTATCTATCTATATGTCTCTATCTATTTGGCTATCTATCAATCTGTCTATTTTTCTTATCATTGTATCTTTCTATCTATCTATTTACCTGTCTATCTATCTATCTAAATGAAATGTTTGTCTATCTATCTATCTATCTATTTGTCTAGCTGTATATCAATAAATATGTCTATATGCCTTTCTATCTATCTATTTAAATATCTATATTTCTTTCTATATAATTGTCTATCTATCTCTCTCACTACTAAAATTTACTGAATTACTGACCAATTATTTTTTCGGCAATTAGTTATTTTTTGGAGGAAAACCCTATTACTGACCATTTGCCGACCAAATTATTTAGTTGCAATTTTTCTGGTCGGCAATTTTTTTGTCTACAAATAATAAGTTTGTCGGTAAATTACCGACCATTTATTGACCATTTACCGAAAAATAATTATTGACTATATTCCAACTTTTTTCTCACCAAAAGTATTAGATCAGCAAACGGTCTCCAAATGAAGAGTGATAACTGATGAAATTGGGACTAAAAACCGACCAAAATTTTTTAATATCATTTGTCGATAATTGGTCTTCATAAGTATTACCGACCATTTGGTGACCTTTTACCAATCCTTGATATTAAAGAATTTTGGTCGGTTTTTTGTGTCAATTTGGTCGGTAAATTAATTTTTAAATATATTTTTTTTTTGAGTTTTATATCTTGGTTATATATATATATATATATTAAGATTACAAAACAAAATAAATGTACAATTAAATCAAGCAAACTAATATATATACTACATATATATAGTAAATAAGTCAAGACAAAATAAAAACATGAATTCCAAAATCCATGTTTTAGACATAAAAAAAGTGTCTAATACACTCAATCATCCAATCTAGTTTCATAATCATTATGCTGAGATGTATCTGTTCCGCTTGGTGAGATGTCGGATACTAGGGTAGAGCTTTCTGCTACTGCTAACCCTAATGTGGTTGCTGCAAGTGTTGTTGTAAGTGCTGGAGTAGATGTGCAGTTGGAGCATCTGTAGATCATCAGTGTTGAATTGTAGATCTCCCTTCTGAAACTTTTTGTAAGCCAGCTGAAATGCAGACGCAACTCATTTTATGGTATATATGTACATATTCATATATACTTGTATGTATAGTTATACAAACAAGTATATACACACTTCACCTCAAAATTTGATCAGAGTACTACTTGAAATGATAAGGTTCATTCAATACTACGTACCATGGAGTTACATTTTCATTCAATACTATAATTTGTTCAAATAAAAAAATATATCTAATATCTTCTTCAACAACTCTTCTATCTTTTTTTTCTAGTCTTGATAAGCTATTTTCAATTTTGATTATATGTATATTTCTTATCTAATATCTCTAGTTCAAACTATTATAATAGTAAAATTCATCAAATCAATCTAGATCTGACATCTTTCTTTTCTATGAGATATTTGATTATAGAATATTTAGTATATACTAGGACTTTGGTTCCCACTAAATATTATATTAACTTGCCAAAAAAAAGATTGTTGATACAAGTTCTTTCTCTATAGTGGTGTAATTCAATTGGGCATTTGAGAGTGTGTTGGTATCATTTTATATGATAACAACACAAAATTTTAATTTTGATAGTGTGTTGTTATTTAATTTTTTAATTCATAATTTTAAATTTTTTATATACTAGGTATGTATCTATATATTTTGTATTTACTTTATGTATATATGTCTCTTCACAAAAATTTCTATTTATATACAATGTGTATATTTATATATTCAATACGAGTGTATATACACATTGTATGTACATTCTATATAAATTATGTAGGTATTTTGTATATTATAATATACAATAATTATATTATGTGTATAAATAGATGCATATAACAATTAAAACATCTATGTTATGTATAATATGTTGATATAATGTTGCAATCATGCTTAGCACTTGCCACCTGCATACACTGTCTAGGGAACATGGCACAGAGGAGTCCATGGTCCAAGGCCTGCACCCTTGTGAGGTGAACCAGTTGCTATGACCAAGCCATGATGAGGGCATGCCTGTCTTTCCAGGTTCAGACCCAAGCTATTCTAGGTTGGGCACGTGCCTGGCTAGGCAAAAACCATTCTCATCTTATCTATCTATTTGTAAATCTATCTATCTATCTATCTATCTGTCTATCTTTCTATATGTCTATCTATAAATTTGTCTATATGTCTATCTATCTATCTATATATGTATATGTCTATATGTCTATTAGTATAACAATCTAACTATCTATTTAACTTTCTGTATATCTGTCTATCTATCATTCTATATTTCTATCTGTCTATCTATCTGACTATATATATATATGTATGTATGTATGTATGTATGTATCTTTCTATCTATCTTTCATTTTATATTTCTATCTATCTGTCTATCTGTCTATTTATATATTTTTCTATATATCTATCTATCATTATATATATCTTTCTTTCTTTATTTCTATTTGTTTTTCTGTGTATCTGTCTATATGTCTATCTGTCTATCTATGTATTTAACTATCTATCTATGTATTATATATATATATATATATATATATATATATATAGATCAATCAATCTATCTGTCTAATTGTCAATATATATCATTCTATCTCTCTATCTATTAATTTGTTTATCTGTCTATATGTCTATCTATCTATCTTTCAATCTTTCTATTTATATAGTTATCTATCAGTCAATCTATCAATTTGTCTATCTACCTATCTGGCTATCTTCCTATCTACCTATCTATCTATATGTCTATATATCTATCTATCAATTTGTCTATATGTGTATATAACTATCTATCTATCTATTAATCTATTTGTCTATCTATCTATATATTTGTCTATCTATATATCTGTCTATCTATCTATCTATCTATCTGTCTATCTATCTATCTATTTATTTGTATATCTGTCTATCTATAAATTTTTGTATATGTCTATTTACCGATCTATTTATATTTCTATATCTTTATCTAATTAATTATCTATCTATCTAATAATCTATTTGCATATTTATCTATCTATCTAACTATCTATCTATCAATCTATCTATCTGTTTGTCTATTTGTCTATTTTTCTATCTATCTGTTAATCTATATATCTATCTATCTGTATATCTATCTATCTATATGACTATCTATCTATCTATATATCTATCTCTCTATCTATCTATCTATCTATATTTCTATCTATCAATCTATCTATTATTCGATCTATTTATTTTTCTTTCTATCTATTTTTATATCTATCAATCAATCTATCTGTCTATATATATATATATATATATATGTATCTATCAATATGTCTATCAATCTATATATCTATTTGACTATCTGCCTATCTGCCTATCTATCTATCTAAATTTCTACCTATTTGTCTATCTATCAATCTGTGTATCAGTCTTTTTGTCTATCTATATAAATTTATCTTTCTACCTGTTTATCTATCTATCATCTATCTATTTAACTATCTATCTGTCTATCTGTCGTTTGGTCAATAAACCTATCTATCTATCTTTTGGTCAATCTACCTATCTATTTATCTGTATATCTTTCTATCTTTTTATCTGTCTATCGGTCTATTTATCTATCTGTCTAGCTCTCTATTTGCCTAACTACATATCTGCCAATCTGCATATCTGCCTATCTGCCTATCTATCTAATTATCTAACTATCTTTCTATCTATCTGTATATCCAACAATCTGTCTATCTATCTATTTGTCATTCTATTTTTATGTCTACCTATATATATGTCATTATATCTATCTCTCTATCAATCTATATGTCTATCTATATATTTATCTATCTTTATGTCTATCTATCTATCTATTTGTCTATCTCTCTACCTTTCTATCTATAAATTTGTCTATATGTCTATCTATCTATCTATGTATATGTCAATATGTCTATCATTATAATTGTCTATCTATCTATCTATCTTTCTATGTATCTGTCTATTTATCAATATATCTATATATCCATCTATTTGTTTGACAATATATATATATATATATATATATATATATATATCTCTCTCTCTCTCTCTGTGTTTCTATGTATCTATCTATCTATCTATGTGTCTATCTTTTTATCTACCTATCTATTTGTCTATCTATTTATCTATTTATCTGTCTATCTATCTATCATTCTATCTGTCTATTTGTATATCTTTTTATATATCTATTATCTATTTGATTATCTATCTATCTATCTATCTACCAAATTGTCTATCTGGCTATCTATCAATCTTTTTATTTATCTATCTGTCTATCTATCAATCTTTGTATTTATCTATCTGTCTATTTATCTATCTATAAATTTGTCTATATGTATATCTATCTATCTATGTATATGTTTGTATGTCTATCAGTATAACAATCTATCTATCTATTTAACTTTCTATATATCTGTCTATCTATCATTTTTCATTCTATCATACTCTCTTTCTATCTGTCTGACTATATATATATCTATGTATCTTTCTATCTTTCTATCTATATTTATGTCTTTCTGCCTATCGGTCTATCTATCTATTTGTCTATATGTCTATCTATCTATCATTATATCTAGCTATCTTTCTTTCTCTCTATGTTTTTCTGTGTATCTATCTATATGTCTATCTATCTATCTATTTATCTATCTGTCTATCTATTTATCTATATATCTATCTATCTAATTATCAATATATATATCTTTCTATTTTTCTATCTATTTGTCTATTTGTCTATCTGTCTATTTGTCTATCTGTTTATATGTCTATCTATCTATCAATCTTTATATTTATATATCTATTTATCACTTAATCTATCTATTTGTTTATCTACCTATTTGGCTATCTGGCTATATACTTATCTATCTGTCTAAATGTCTATATATATTTATCTGTCTATCTATCTATCTATTTTTCTATCTATGTATCTAACTATCTATATATCTATTTACATACCTATCTATCTATCTATAAATCTGTCTATCTATCTATGTATATATCTATCTGTCTATCTATCTATCTATTTGTATATCTGTCTATCTATAAATTTTGTATATGTCTATTTATAGATCTATTTATATTTCTATATTTCTATCTATACAATTATCTATATATCTAACACTCTATTTGTGTATCTATCTATCTAACTATCTATCTATATATATCTATCTATCTGTTTGTCTATTTGTCTATTTGTCCTATTTATCTATCTATCTATCTGTCTATCTATATATCTGTCTATCTGTATATCTATCTATTTATCTTTCTATATGTCTACTATCTATCTATCTATATATATATCTCTCTATCTATCTATATGTCTATCTATCTATCTATTATTCTATCTATTTATTTTTTTTCTATCTATTTTTATATCTATCAATCTGTCTATCGATCTATCTGACTATCTGACTATCTATCTATTTGTGGATCTATCTATATGTCTATCAGCCTATCTATCTATCTGTTATCTGCCTATTTGTCTTATTTGTCAATCTATGTATTTGTTTATTTTCTATTTGTCTGTCTGTCTTTCTGTTTATTTGTCTATCTATATATCTATCTAACTAACTAACTAATATCTATCTATCTATCTCTCTGACTTTTGCTCAATCTGCCTATCTGTCTATCTGTATTCTATCTTTTTATCCGTCTATCAGTCTATCTACCTATATGTCTAACTCTTTATCTACCTAACTATATATCTGCCAATCTGCATATCTACCTATATGCCTATCGATCTATCTATCTAATTATCTAAACTATCTACGTCTATCTATTTGTCTATCATTTTTATGCCTACCTATCTATATGTCTTTATCTTCTGTCTATTTATCTATATGTCTATA
>JAREIK010018646.1:0-87500 GCA_029783825.1 Sapria himalayana
CTAACAATTCCTCATATCCCACCTAATAAAAACATACCAAAAGTATTTTAATTTATATTCAAACAAAAAAAAGCAAAATTAATTTTGTTTATATAAACTTACATTTGCTGCACGAGATCCTGATCAACGAAAGTCTGATCATCATAAGCCTTCGTGTGCATGTATCTAAATAAGCTAGGAGAACTAGGCTTCTTACCCTCCTTGGTGTCTATAATTACACACAATACATACATTAATTCTATTGAAAATAATTTTCTTATGAAAAATGACATTTATGCATAATTGAATACAATTCGTAAAGTAATAAACATAAAAAGAATAAATTAGAAATAATACCAATGCTCATTATGCTCATGCATAGAGTAAGATCCACAAGTGTGTGTAGACATGCGACTACCCTCCCCAGCCTGCTCTTAGCGTGATTGCCACTGTGTTTAGCACATCTCTTCTTATAATCTAGATCTTCCCATCTGCTTCGCCACTCCTCAAAAACATGATCTGGCACACTCAAATTTTTTTCGATTTTCTTCAGTCATTTATCTTTGATCTCTTACACACTGTCTTTATACCGACTAGCAGCATGTTTGTAGAACACACTTTTGACCGACTCCTTTAGCTGAGTCCACTTGTTAGCATTCTACAATTATAAATAAATAATTTTTAATTAGTGAACAAAAGAATAAATAAAAGATGTAAAAATTTTTATTTAGTAATATTTAGCTTAAATTCTCTCCAAATCATTAATTGATCTTTATGTGTGAGTAACTTTCAATTATCTCCATTAAGTTTTAAGGATTTCATGAAAATTATTCTCAGAACCCTTGAAAATGAACTAGACGACACTAACTTCATCCTATAACTAAAAATTATTAGCAAGTAAGAAATAAATTAATAAATTGAGAAATCATTTATTAAGTTTTATATCTTACGGATTATCAATTATCAGATCAAACTGAGCAATAGAGAGAGTCTCATCTGTAGGGTGCTCTGAGGAAGACTCTCCAACATATCCATCCTCTCACTCCTATCCCTCCCATGTCTCTTAATCATTATTTAAAATCTCAGGACCATTTTGTGGATCAGTCAGCTGATGTTGCTGCTGTGGTACATTCACAACCTTCTCTCTCTGTTGTGGTATCTCTTCCACCGATGACCCTCTACTAGTTCTGGGCATACCAAATGCCATGCTGCCTATACCATAACTTATACAATCTTTCAACATGCTACCTCTACCTCATCCACGATCCATACCTATAAAAAATACATTATGAAATGAAAATAAACAAAAATGATTAACTCACTGTCTACTCATTCTCATCAGAATCATCCAAATCTGGTTCATCTTCTTCTTCAGATATAGTAACATCATTTTCAAACTCATTTTCATCACTCATTTCTTCCTCATAATCAATTAACTTTTCATCAACATCTACATCCCCGCTTGTATCAATCTTATAAAATGCGACTAAAAGGATGTCTTCATCACCAACTACATCTTCGATTATAAAATCATTGTCATCATTTTGAAAAGCTGATTCTATGAAATGAATACTTGGTGATGTGGGGATGTCAATTTGAGCCATTGCTTTTATCTTTCACACAGCTTTACAATCCTTTCTAGGACCGGTACTACCCAGATATTCACAATAATAAACCTGTGATGCTTGTGCTGCTAAAAAAAGATTCATACTTGTTGAATCATTTTTTATCATGCACGTCGACAAGTTTATATTGTGGATGAAAAATAAAAACCAACATGTGGTGTTGGATCGAACCATTCACATTTGAATAACACAGTTTTTTAACTTGAAGGGCTTCAAATTCTAACTCAATCACTTCGACTAGAGTCCCGTAATAGTCATATTTAGTTTCTTTATACACATATCCTTTAAAGCATACCCCTGTATTATCTATTGCCCGGTAGCTACCATACAATTTTGTGTGAATTTTAAAACCATTCACACTATAATCATTGTATGTTTAAACCTCTCTTAGGAGACCTCGTGTTATACTTCAAAGATAATTATTAGAAATTTTATTAGCATGATTATGAACCTATAATCAAAATTAAGTGGATTATTTAGATTACAATTATATATTTTTATTATAACAATACAATTATTTTGTGATTTTAATTAAAAATAAACATACATATTTTTCAAAAAATGACGGAAATTTTTTTTCGTCATGGCATTGATTGCTATTTCATTCATGTTTGAAAACACTTTCATTTATCTTTAACAAAATCATTAAAAAAAAAGAAATTTAAAATAATTGATACATTGATAGGAAATAGTAAATTATAATGCGTAACAAATGTTATTTGACTATTAGGAATTACTAACTCAATGGATGGTTAAATCTCCAGACAATTAATTAGGACATATAGATGAGCTACAGAATATTCATAGTTTGCTAGATACCTTTTCTCTTCACCACTAATTGCTTTACGCGGAGGCATGAAAATTTCAAATAATTCATTATCCATATTGTCATAAAGATAAATCTCATTCCACTTTTCCTTAAGTGTAAGAGTTGGATCTCCTTGGAAATAGAATGATGTGAATTTTGAAATAGAGTTGGATGTATAATATAACCTATTGATATAGAACCCTCAGCATGAGCCTTTTTCATTATAGTATACTTTATTTTTTTCAAGTATCTACAAAAAGATTAGTGACAATTACAAGTCATTTTGTGTATATATAAATTTATATATAGAAAAAGAATTGGTTTAGTGAATTAATATTACCTTTCTGGAGGATACATCCAATGATAATGGACAGGACTAGCAATCCAAGCTTTGTAAGGCAAGTGCACTTGAAGATGTTCCATTGAGTAAAAAAAATTAGGAGGAATGATTTTCTCAAGATTGCATATGATAACTAGAATTTGTTCATCCAGATTCTTCAACTGCTCATTAGTCAATGAAGAAGAAGTTAGTTTCTTGAAGAATAAAGAAATCTTAGTTATCAGCTCCCATATTATATTAGGTAGGAATTCTTGAAGAGAAATTGGTAACAACCTTTGCATTAATACATGACAATCATGACCTTTCATGCCAGACATCTTAATTTTTTTCGCATCCACACATCTCCCCACATTAGAACCATACCCATCTAGAAATCTAAGTTTTTTTACCCACTCTGTCTATCTATCTATCAGTCTATCTATTTGTTTATTTATTTGTCTATCTATCTATTTATATATCTGTCTATCTATCTATCTGTATGTTTGTCATTTTATTTTTCTATCTATCTATTTATCTAGCTATCTCTCTTTCTGTCTATATTTTTGTCAATCTCTCTATCTATCTATTTTTATTTTTATCTGTCTATCTATCTATCTCTCTGTCTGTTTATCTATCTATCTTTATATCTATGTATCTTTCTTTCTATCTATCTCTCTATCTAACTAACTAACTAACTAACTATCTGTCTGTCTATCTATCGTTCAGTCTCTCTATCTATCTATCAGGCTAGTTATCTATCTAATATTCTATATAAATATATATCTATCTATCTATCTTTCTATCTATTTGTCTGCCTATCTATCTATCTATCTATCCATAAGTCTTTCTATCACTTTATATATCTGTCTAATAATCTGTTATCTATAAATCTATCTATCTATCTATCTACTTATCTATCTATTTATCTATCTATCTTCTGTCTATCTGTAATTATATCTATCTATCTATCTGTATATTTCAATCTATCTATCTAATTATCTGTATTTCTATCAATGATCTATAACTATATCTAGTTATTTATCATTCTATCTATGTCTCTGTCAATCAACTATCTATCAATTTGAATATCAATCTATCTATTAATCTACATTTCAATCATTCTATCAATTGTTATATTAATCTTTTTATACATCTATCTATCTATCTATCTATCTTTCTATGTATGTATCTATCTATCTGACTATCTTTCTGTCAATCTATATATCTATTTGTCTATTTTTCTGTCTAGCTTTTTGTTTATTTATCTCTCAATTAATCTATCTATCTTTATGACTATATATCTATTTATCTATCTATCTGCCTATATATCTATCTAATCTATATAATCTATATGTCTATCTTTCAATCTATCTATTTATGTTTCTATCTATCAATTTATTTATCAATTAATATTTCAAATTATCTATCTATTTGTATTTCTACTTGTTATTCTGTCTATATGATCCACCTATTTTTTTGTTTCTCTATCTATCTATATGTCTATCTATCTAACTGCCAAAAATCTACATACGAAACTATTTTTCTATTTATCTATTTATCTGTCTATCTATTTGTATATTTATCTGTCTATATTTCAATCAATCAATCTATCTATCTATATGTTTATCTATCTATCCATATGTTGATCTATCTATCTATCTATCTATTTGTCTATCTATTTGTCTATCTATCTATCTGTCTGTCTGTCTCTCTATCTATCTGTCTGTCTGTCTCTCTATCTTTCTATCTATTTATTTGTCTATCTATTTATCTATCTATCTATCTATTTGTCTATCTATCTATTAATTAATCAATTAATCTATCTATATTTTAGTATATCTATTAGTGTATCTATCTATCTATTATCTATCTATCTATATATCAATCTATCTTTTTATTAATCTATATATTTATCGATCTATCTATCTAACTATTTTTCTATCTATCTATATATTTATATGTCTATCTATATGTTTATCAATTTGTCTATCAATCTTTCTATCAATTAGTCTATCAATCTTTTTATCAATCTATTTCTCAATTTTTTTATAATCTAGCTATCAATCTATTTATCAATCTATCTTTCAATATTTCTATTACTCTATCTATTTATCTATCTATTAATCAATCTATTTGTATATCTATCTATCTATCTATCTATTTATCTATCTTATTATATATCTATTTATCTATCTATTAGTCTATTTATGTGTTTATATATCCTTCTATTTATTTTCATAACTATTTATGTTTCTATCTATCTATATATCTATCAATTTATCTATTTGTCTATGTATGTATCTATCAATTTGTCTATCTATTTTAACTATCTATCAATATATCTATCAATCTGTCTATTAAACTGTATATTTATTTGGCTTTCTACTTATTTGTATATCATTATGTCTATCTATCTATATATGTGTCTATCTATCTACCAATCTATCTATGAATATATCTTTCTATTTGTCTATCTATCTATCTATCTATCTATCTATCTCCACTACAAGAAAATGTCGATTTAGCTAGGGAAATTTAGATATGGATAAAATTTCTAGCTAATTAGCAAGGTATTAGCTTGGAAATAACAATAGATATTTGATTTTACATTAAATTAAAATCTTACGATATATTAGTGATAGATTAGTGATGGAAATGTTTGTTTGAAAATATTCCACTGCTAATATTTCGTAAATTACGTGCCAAGAATTGAGGGAAATTTAGCAATGGATTTCGTTATTGAAATTTCCTAGCTAATTATATTGAGACAAAATCCATCACTAAATAATTATCTTAAATTTTTTTTACTATTTTATATTTATTGCAAACGATTATATCTAAAATTTTATTTATCACAAAATATATCCATTTAGATAGTAATTTTTCCCAAGCTATTTGGGCGGGACATAATTTTCATCACTAATCTTTAATGATTTATTTTTTTTATATTATTTATTTTAATATTTTATTTAATTTTGTATATTAAAGGGACTTATTCCATGGTCAATAGATGAGCTATCCTTGAATGACACATTCTTCTCCTATAATTATAAAATAAGTTATTATAAAAAATAATTTAAAAAATATATAAATACAAAAAAAATTAATATTAATAATGACTACAATAACTATTAATAAAGTCTACGATAACTATTAATATAGACTATAATAACATTAAATAATTAATCTTATAATTATTAAAATTTTTAAAATTTCTACTAATAAAATTTCTACTAATATTAAAAAAAAATGAACATACATTAAGATTTCTACTAATAAAAGATTAAATAATTCATTATATGATAAAATATAATATATTTACAAAAATATTATATTTAATGGAAAAAATAGTAAATATTAATATTATTTTAAGTATAAAAAATAGTTTTATGCCTGAAAAAAATTGTATAAAAAATAATTACTAAAAAATTTGAAAATTTTGAATTATAAAAAAAATTCTAATTTTTCATAATCTTTAAATCAAAATAAATCAATATTTAAAGATAAATACAGAGATGTTTGCCCCGATTAAAATTTATAAGAACTAAATAATTGAGTTAAATTTATACTATTAGCTTTTAATATTCCGATTTTATTAAATTTAATAAATATAAATTTTTCTTAAAAATCATATCACTTTAAGTAATTTTTAGAATTTTATAAATTATAAATTATATCAATTAATATGAATTGTATTCCTTTAAAATTATTTCATATTATTTTCATAAAAATTAATATGAATTCTAAAAAATTTATAAACTTAATATATATATATATATATATTTGTTTAACAAAAAGAGTATTTATAAATTTTAGGAAAGTGTCTTGATGACCAATAATCTTTTCATGTAGCCTTGCCATATTAATTTTAAAATATTGTAGTCATGTGATTTTTTTTCTATTTGGAAAACCAAACATCTATTTTTTTGAAATTATTTATATATTTATTATTTAATTAATTTGAAAATTAAAAATTGAAAGGTATTTGTTTTTCATATGTGTATTGATATACACACATTATCTTTTTGAAAATAATTTATTAAGAAAATAAAAAGATGAGTCTTTATGTTTTATATATATTTATTGTATATTAAATATTTTGATAATTTAAAATTGCAATATTAATGGAATTTTAAAACCTAATAAAACTTAATAAACTTAATTGTTAGAGAAACAATAAGTCTCTAACTTTCTCCATTGGCTTCTTTCTCTCTAACTCCAACATATTCAAAATGAAACATAAGTCACAAATGTCTACAGAAACATATTGCTAGAGTTTGGGAAACATGGACGCTTCATGGCATTGACGCATCGTCATAGTCATGGCATACCCATGAAGAAAATCTGATCTTTAAGGACTGGAAGCAATTTGCATCATGCTAGTTTTACTGAACTCCGGGGATGACAATTAAATTAATGCTATTGCAATAGCCTTCCAGCAAGTCACCTTCTTCCTGAGTAATCCCAAGGGTGTCAATCATTCCAGGCCAGCACTATCAATAATTCTGCAAATTGCTCGGCAGCATCTGGCTCCTAAATAGGTTTCTCTATTGAGGAAAAAAAAGAATGATCTCTTATGTGCACTCTTTATGCTCAAGCAAGGAGTCCCAGTAATTCAATGATTTCTCTTCTAATTTCATTTGAACAATGAGCATGGACCTCAATCCTTCATTGAGTGTTCTCACTGTGGCCGTTGAGTGATAGCTTGCTACAACGAGAAATGACCAATGAACTTGAACTAGTTGGCCATTTGAAAATTCTCAGAGATTGGAAGAGGGTTTGTAGTAATCTAAAATGCTTCATCTATTATATCTGCTACTAAACTAATTGTTTATGTACATTCTCTATACCAATGTCACACTTTAGCCTTGTTTCTTTTTTGAAATTGCTGATTTCCATCATGATATTTGTTAAAAATATGATCACTTATAATATGTTCAAAATAATGACTAATATGCACGTGTATTCAAACTAAAAAGTGAAATGCTTAAAATTGTTAAATCATGTATACAATATAGCTCTAATTGCTTTAATTTGTAAAGGTGAAGATGAAATTAAATAATTGTAATGATTAAAAATTGACATTTGTTAGGATTATAAATAATGTTCATTAGTACATTTTAACATTATATTGTGTTCATGATAAAATTTGTTCAAAAATTAGACCAAAACAAATCATTCGAATCCTTACCCTTTTGATTAAATTGATATATATATATATGTTAATCATTAATATGGGACAACCAAATTCAATTCGAACCTTAATATATTTATCGGGCATTTGGAATGCATATAATGCTGTTGTAATAAAATTGTCATGAACTATATAGACATGTGCCTTTAAATAATTCATTTCCTTTATCATGCACTTGGCTATGTATCCATCTTTCTGAAGAATGAAGTTAGCAAAGGTATACATATGACTCTTCCTTTGATCCATATCATCAGTGGGAATTTGTAGAGGAACTTGCCTCCTTTTTTTTGGTTACGATCAAATACATATAATTGTTCAGTTTTAATCTTCATATAGTCTTGCTCAGTTGTTTAAGGATGAACACTATATAAAATTGATTGATCCATGTCTAATGCTAACTAATCCACATTGCAGATCAATTCCATTAGATAAAATATACCTGGATAGCATTCTTTAAAGAAGGATTGTATACCTTTAGCTAATTCGCTACATTCTTGTAGTCTTAACAATGGTTTATAATTTTGATAAATATCATTTGATATACTTAATAAAGTTTTACCATATAGCATAGGCATGAAGAGTACTTTGATTAATTAATGAGTGAGACTTGGAATTACTATGTTAAGTAGATTTTCAGACAATTTCTTGTTCCAGTATTTTAGAAGTTCATCTAAAAAATTGCTGTAAATATCTTTAATTAAATGAGTATTATCTTCAATCAAAGGTATAAGATTTGTAAAGAGGCTAATTTTGTATCTAACATAAAATAACTTATAATTTGATAAGCACTTGCCGAAGTATCTTGTATGATAGGAATTTGCATTAGATTAGTACTATTTTTAAGACATAGATACTTGCTTATGAACTCATAGGGATCAGCCACATCATCATCTTTTAAAATTTTGAGGAGATCCTCATCCGATAAATTATCATCCATATTTATATACCATAAGAAAGTACTCTCATAAGTTATGAACTTCTTACAATGAAAAGCAGTAGCACTGCTTATTGTTCTATATACATTTACTTCAGCGGTCAATTTACCATCTACTACATTCTCACTAAAGAAAAGATTCTTCTAGCTAAATCATGCTCATGAAAATGGAATTCCCCAGCATGGTAAATTATTCCACGAAAGTCAACGAAGGCTGGTAGATAGAATTTATAATTTTAGGCTGATGCTAGTTTGATTGTGAAAGTTCCATATCAAGCACATTGGATATACTCCATGAGAATCTTAACCAAATCATCATAATTACTTAGAAATGGGTACTTTTTCTCAAACTATTTATAAGTATACCTTACTATTTCTATGGACCTACTAGCATTCACTTTTGAGAGACTTTCAGGCATAAGTAAATCATGTTTAACTAAGAGTTGATGTTTCTTTTTAATGAAGCTCAATACATACTTATTAATATTAAAAGCCTATTCCTGTAATTTATTCAAGGCTAAGCACAATTATGTATATCTAGTATTTAGATGAATATTAAAATGGGTCAAGTTATGGGATGTAATTATGTGAAAGTGCTGATAAATATCACCTATTGGGTCAGATTAGTACCCACCATGCAAATTTGATATATAAAAAGGTGGTATTAAATTCTTACTTATAGGTCTCCAAGACGTAGGCTTACATACCATTGGTAGATTGAGTTTGATCGGAATCATGTCAATCTCAAAATTGCAAATTGCATATAAATTGCCTAGGATTGAGATTTTTTACCATCCTTATTCTTTACATAATATTCATTAAAGTTGAATTTACTTGTAACCTCAATCATATGTCAATCCAATAAGAATTCAACCAAACACATACCTATCACATATTTCTTATATTATTTCGTTTTAGGTTTTCCATTAGACAGCTTAACCTACTGTGCCTTCTCATTATAGCTAGAAGCCTTGTCTGACACTATTTTCTTATCTCGCATTTTATGCCTTTCAAGACATGAGCTTGGAATCTTACACACATTTTTAGATATTCAATGAGAGTTGATATGGGAACTATGGGGTAATCATTAATACAGTTGAAGAGAGAACCTAGTACATAAATAATAATGATTTTCAAAGTGTAATGATCTAAATATTGAATAGGTGATACTAAGACATCGTGATCAAGGTAGATCTTGAGATAATCCTTAGTAGTTGTTGTCTCTTTAGAGATCATCATCTTAAATATTTCATTCGTATGCTCATACAAATTGGGTTTCTCCTCATCATACATTGAAGTATAGCCCTCAATTAACTTTTGCATATAGAATAATTCACTATCTATTAGATGAGACCTAGAATTCTTTCTCAATATATCCAGTACATCATCCTAATAACTCATTACATTCGAATGAGTACTTTGATATCTTTCAATATCCTTCTCAATATCATAATATACTTGATCCTTGAAATCCTTCATTAAATCATGAAATCTACTATAGATTACCAAATTAAATGAACATCTACGTACATGCACACTTCTATTAGACCCAAAGATTTTCATACTAGGATATAAAATTATAAACCTAAAAAATCAAGTAATAAAAACCTCTAGCCTTGAACAGGGTCTATGAGGCACCTTTTTAGGTAAGAACTTCCTTTTCCCGTAACCAAATATGAGGCAAGCTATTAAAAATAAGAGACACTCGACACTCCTCTAGCCTTTACCAGGATCTCAATACAAAATCCACCTTCTTTATGAGGGATGAATTGTGTACTCTACATTAACACTCATACAGAGAAAGATAGGCACCTATTTCATAGGTAGCAACCAAATTTTTCGAAAAAAAGTACGGGGTTGGGGTGCTGATCCATCGAGGGGAAAAGGGGGATAGGTTTCTTGGTTACAACTTTTTGGAAAAAGAAAGTACCTTTAATTGTGCTGATCTTTAGAGCCAAAAACATGATTTTATCTCTAAAGATCAGCCAGACTAGGTAGAAAAATGTCTCGCCACATGGGAGGGTCAAAGTCATGCATTGAGCATGCTCAATATTTGGTATAATTTTAAAATTTAAAATATTTATATATTTAGTGGTTGTCCTAATAGTCCAGATAAATCAAATCTGTGCATGGTTTTATTAATTTTGTTAACATTTTTAACATTTATTATTTTAGACTTAATAAATATATATTCTAGGCTGGAGAATTCGGTCGAGATCCCAATTTTTATAAGATTTTTAGGAAGATACATGTAAAGAAAGTGGATGGTCAGTTTGTTGACAACATGTCTCAGATGATTGCTATAAGAATCACTTATATTAATACAATTTTATAATACTATATTAAACTTTGAAAGTTGTTTGGAATGCAAAATATTAAATTTATTTATATATATTAAGAATAGTATTTTTCTCTATTTTATCATAGGAACTCATGGAAGAACGTGTGATAGTAGCTTCTCAACAAGTTGCGGGTTCTATGGATTTTCAACCAATCGACTATGATCCTATCTATTTGGAGACCATAGCGGGTCATAAGAAGTAGCGAGTGTATGGAATCGACTCGAAGGAAGTGGCATTTTGTTGTAGTAGTCGTGCTTCTAATTCATATATCATAGCAATGGTGGATGGGGTAGTCGAATAATAAGTATGGAAATAAATGAATGTTTTGAAGTTATGGAAACCAAAATGAAAGAGAAGGATAAGTAGATATCTCATTTGAAGGAAGAAATGCAGAAAATGAAAGAAGATAAGGATTAGTAGATTAATCATTTGAAGGAAGAAATGCAAGAAATTAAAGAAATAAATGATGAGATGAAAGAAATGAATGATGAGATGAAAGATATTAAGAATTTAATGCAACAGTAGATGTCCTATATGGAATCATAGTTAGTGGAATTGATGTGATAGATAGTATTTTGAGATCCAGCTACGAAACCAAGCAGTAGAGGCTAGCACAAATGTATCAATTAATAATGAGGATGATTTTGTATCAGAATTATTTCTGAACTATTTTGATTTTCATCTATATATAGCTAAATAAGATGTGATTTTTTTGGAGGTATCATTTTTTTTATTTTGGTTTTGTTCTTTGCTTTGCCGATTAACCTAATCATGAATCTCTACAGGATATCTAATGTGAGACGCACGAAAAATTCTGATTCAAAGCTTTCAAACAACGCCACGGATGGTCCTTCCTATGGATGGGTCCCATTTTTACCGATCTCAGATGGATCAAAAGGAGGCCGAGCTTCTATTATCTTTATTATTTCTGAAACATTTTTTTTGTACTCTCTATCTCTCTCTAAACATCATTCCTATCCATCTTTTAGATATCTTTTGAAGTTGTATAACTATCAACTCAGATTCATGTTTTTTCATATCTATAATTACTATTTTTGTATATCTATGAATATGTTTGTGTACCCGAATATTTTGGGTAGAGTTTTAGCCTATTATAGTTATATAAGAGGCTTGCCTGGTCCTCATGGTCGTGGGAATAGCACGTTAGCTTCTGAAAGTTGTGAGATGAACAAAAAAATTCTGGTCCCACACAAACTCGGGTTTGTTCTTTACACTCTTATTTCATGCAGGTTGCATTGTTGCTGTTCAAATCCGTGATTGCTTTTTATCAGTCATCGGTGGAATTAAACTATTGAATTTTTAATTTCCATAATGATTGTTAATGAAAATCAATTAAATGTGTTCATCCTGCTTGTTCTCCCTCTCTTGCATGTTTGTAGTTTCATGGATGATGATGGGCTGAACAGGAGAAACTGTGGCTATTACTAGTCATATTTCAAGTAGCATCTTGGTCTAGAACTAATACCTAGCATGGAAAACCATGACATGAAGCCTTTCTTACCGGGATGTGATCTTAACAACTTTATCGTTAATGCCAACATCCATTCCATCTATATGAATGTGATGTCTTCAACACTTCTCTTGCAATACAATGCATGAAAGATGTCTGTATAAACTAGAGAGATAAGTTTTTGAACAAGTTACCTCCAGATGCTTCTAATCCTGTCCTCATAGAAACTTATGGAAATCATCCATTGTAGATTCTACACCAACATGATTCTTTGCGAGGGGTGAAAGGATTAGTAAGATCGATGAACAAAGCCCTAACGAAAAGGTAGCCAATTCAAGAGAAAGTAAAGTGGTGATTCGCCAAAAAAATCAAAAACCAAAGGATCCAAAACTCCATTTCTATTTCACATTTGAAAGCTCCAAAGAAATGCTTGGACGTGGTCATTAAGAGCAATGACATGGATATCCTTTGGCATTCCCAAACTAGTATGCACTTGCAGAGGCAAGTCTTAGTAGTGCTATCTATAGGGGTTGTGGTGGGTACCAATCCGCATGCTACACAACTAGCATATCGATGTATCCCTTGGCCGATTAGCATGAAAAGAAGAGGAGTGGAGATAGCTAGGGAAGAACATGAGTCAAGATTTCTTGTTATATGAAGTGTGCAAATTTTGCCGCCATTTGCTTTTTTATATATTGGGGAAGACAAAACATCTAATTTTTGAAGTTTCGTTCCATCTTTTTTTCTTTGAATGTGTATTATTTTATGGAGTGCATATTATTTTTAAGAGTGCATATTATTTTTATAGATTGAATATTGTTTTTATGGAGTGAATATTGTTTTTATGGAGAGAATATTGAATGTTTATGTAGTTAACATTGATGCTACAACGAATGATGATCCTTGCTTCAAACCAAGAGAGGAATCATATTGCAGCAGAAGCTACAGGGTTGATGGGACTATACAATGAAGCTAAGCAATCAAAATTATTGGTGCTAGAGCACATGGAGAGGAGAAGAAACATGCTAAGAAAGCCGCATGGGAGCTTGGTGCTGTGGGGGGTGGAAAGGCAGAGGCAACCCTTTTATAGGTTATAGGACCAGAAGAGAGTTCTAGTTTGTGGAAGGCAAGGTGCAAACTTTGATGCTCCAAGCCTTGCTCGTGACTTGTCTTCCAGGGTTTCTTCTAAGATTTTTAGATATATTTTCAAAAATTTAAAGTAATAGTTCGCATTTCTTATTAATGTTGATAGTGGATGTTTGTGCCTTCTTTGTTAAGTATAAAATGGGATAATACTTTACCTACTGTTCTAATATAATTATATATATATATATATATATATATTGCTTGCTGTTCTATATCTATAAGACATCCTATATACTACAGTGTAGTTGTATATATACTATAGTATATATGTAAATATATATAGTATATATGTATATATATACTCAGTATATGTACATATACAGTACAGTATGATATGTACATATATACTATATATAACTATCTTATTGATGAGTATGATGTTTGTGATATTGCTTGGTGTTTTGCTGGGTGTCATGTTCTCTACTTTATCAATTGATACGTTATTCTATTGATAGCTTTTATGAGGAAGAATTATCATGTTCTTATAGATTGAGGCATGCCTGGCACACATGGGTACACTTGAGAGTGATATAGAGGTTTATACTTCCTGTGAGTTGCCCTAATAAAATAACATGTTATATAAGGGCATTTTTGTATGAGATTATTCATCAAGTGTAATATATTTATTTTATGTTGTGTGATTTAATGTTTGACATGGCATCAAAAGTGACCCTAGGGGGGGGTGTCGGAAAGAGCTGTAAACCCCTAAAAGGAGTGCATCCACTTTTCACTAGCTACCATGATTACCCATGCATTGTGTGCTATGCAAATCTTCACACGCTCACTGTATGTTAACAAAAACATTGCAACTCACTGTCTGTTATTAAAATCATTGCTTACAAGGCTTAGACCTTGATTCCATCTACATCAATGCAATATGTGACCCATAGGGGTGGATGTTTCTGAATATGAGTTTAATTAGCTGGATCTAATGCTCTACGACCTCAAATGCTAGCAAGAGGCAAGATATTAATTTTTCTATGAGCTCGTAACAGGCTTGGCATAGCATTTAGCTGTGAATGTTTTTGTTTTTTTATTTATTTTGTTTTTAATTTGATTTGGTTGTTTGGATACGGCATAGACCCTTCTTATCAAGGAGAAACTATGAATTTGTGCAGAGAAGCTAGATGGACAATTATAATGGCAACGAAGTGCAGGAAAGATATCTACTCAAACATCATGATATGTAATTGACCAGCATTATTTTGAAGTATATTTGGTATTCTTATTGATTAAACTCATGTTATAGTTAGAGTAACGTTTGTTCATAATAGTATGGAGTAATATTTCATTGATGATGATAATGAGAGGTCAAAGAAAATTTGTATAAAGTAAATCAAGTTTCTTGTTGATATGATTTTTTGTGTGCACTAGATATTCACATATTTTTTGCTTTGTGAATGATATTAATAGTAGTTTTAATATCTCATGCATCGAAGCAAAATTAACTATTTATGCTCACAACCTTCAAATATTCTTTCAAATTGTCATTTATTTTTCATAAAAATTTTTTTTTACAGTTTTCTTAAGCAAAAAACGTAAAAATAAATTTTAGATCACATGAATATATAAGATTAAAATTTTTTTTATTTTTGGTAATAACCATTTCTATGCATCAATAATTCAGTTGAACAAGAAAGGTGCAATATTTGGACAATATAAAGAAAAATGAGAAGATAGGAAAATAGGGGTGCGTGTGTGTCTTTGGACACATATAGTTATACTATATTCATGCTGTATGCATGTATATTGCATATATACATGCCTATGCATTTTTAAGTAATTGTAGAGAAATATCTGATGCATACGTGCATGATACCATAGTTCATTAGTTTTTTTATTGCTGAATGTTGCAAACCATCCTCGTTAATCCCAAGCCTTTTCTTAACAACTTGACTGGGAAGATAGTCATTGTAAAACTCAAGTGGGAAATGGAATACAAAAGTGAGCTATCTTGTATTCTTTTCTTATGCATTGTATTTTTTTTCTCATTTTTTTCTTTAGTTTCTTTCAGATTTCCATGTTTCGATGGATTTTTATATGAACCTATAGGTGGGCAAAAATTCGATACCATGCAGCCTGTTGTCATTTCAACTACCATTTCCCTTTTGTTTGGCACTGTCTAATGAGTTATGTATGGAAATAATTTGTTTTAAATAAAAAAATCCAAAATATAATGCTAGTTTAAAAATTATTAGAAAACTAATGAATCTGAGAAATAGCGTGGCGATTTGCATCATTGTGAATGATGGTCAGCCATGCTATTGAATTTTTAAAAAACAAAGGCCAGCATTATGAATGCTGCCTATTAAATTTTAACAATTTTTAAATGGAGGCATTGAGATGACGAGAGAGTATGTGGCATCCAACCTAGTGAAAAACAAGGTTGAACAAACTGTATTTGTGAATATTTGTTCCAGAAGTACATCAACCACCATGGTTGCTACTACAAATATCACTTCAATTCTCCGGAATTCATACCTGAATGAAGCCATAAAACCTCTTACCGTAGCCAACTTTTCCTCTTCAATTTCTTTCTTTTAGTCAATTTGAACAATTAGGGAAGGACTTAAGCTCACCATTAGAAACACTGAAAAAGATTGAAGATGTGTTGAGGGTTTTACCGGTGATGGAGAGGAAGAAAAAAAATAGTGATCATGGGAGAGTGTGTGGCAAGCATAGAGAGCATAGTTAGAGGAGTGAGGGAGAAAATGGAAATGGTTAGATTAGTAACATTTTCTCTATTCTCTTAAGGAATCATTCAAAAGTAGATATTTGCCATAAATTTATGGAGCTTAAGTGCATCGTAGATGGTTATTCCACTAGAAAAGTTATTTTATACGTGGGTGATTTTAAATGGGTCTCTGATATCTGGAAATTATAGTTGGCAAGTAGGTAACAACATTACAGAGTACATTATCACAGAGAAGCAAAGTCTGATCTACGGAATAGGCGACGAGGCTGGAAGAGATGGCTCATGGGAATCACCACATTCCAAACTTACATTAAGAGTAAAGCATGCTTTCTTCTCTGGAGACTATTTGGAACTATCCAGTCACTGTTCCAGTTGGAAGACTGAATCTTAGCCTCAATCTGAATGGGTAAAACACTATTTTTTTTTTTTTCTCTCATATTACTTTAGTGTGATATATCAGTCACTTATGATATCCATCAATGACTCAAATACACCCACAAAGACATGCAGAAACATATACACCCACACACTCATTCATAGGTACCATCGTGTCAACTTTTGTATATATGTGTGCATAAATACTTCATATCTCGATAATCATGCATTTGACTAAGTTTTAAAAAGAAGAAAAATGGGTGTAAGAGCAAAACATCTAACATGTAGTGTGGCTTTGGTTTGTAAAAGATTGAATCTGGATTATTTATAAAAGCCCAACATAGTATCAATTGCTCCATTAAAATCAACAAAGAAACACAATTTCAAAACATGAGTTCTTTTCTACAGGTTCTACTTGCTCAAGTTTTCCATCATGGCTCTAGTGGTATAAAGAAGAAAAGTGGGGTGATGATAAGATGCCAATTTGTTTTAAAATATGAAATATGGCCTAGTCATACTCGAATGTATCTAAACCCTCTTCTCTTCTTAAATGATTTGTTTTTTTTCTTTAATCACGATTTAGAGTGATCCTGTCAACTTCAACAAATCAAGGGATGCTTGCCACAGTGGCTTCTCCATTTCAATCTAAAGAAAACCAACAAGTTAAATTAATCTTTTTCATCTTCCATTTCTACATCATCTCTTGATCAAACCACCAACTTAACTTTCCCGCTCACTTGGAAATCTGTTTGGCCAATATGCAATATTGAAAGCATAAATGAATCCAAATTGGAACTCGTGTCAACCCCAAATTCAAGCCTGAATTCGACATCATCAAGTGAGGCAGACATTGATGAAGGTCTTCATTTTTAAAATTCAATGATGGCACTGCCATGCAATTTCCAGAAGCATAGTTTGGTTATAATTTTCAAACAAGGTTCATATTTTGGAATTTATTTAAAACATATATTTCTATACAAAATTCTTTCTAACTTTCTTAAAATTAACAATGAACTGATGCATGAAGCTAGGAAAACAGAAGAATATTTTGATGGGCAGTTCACTGAAAATCTTCGTGAAATCTTGATTCGGTAATTTAAAATAACTTCAAGATTTTCTAGCAGTGTGAAATTTCTAGAAAATTTCAAGATTATCTAGCAGTGTGAAATTTTGATGGTTGTTGGTGTTGCATGTGCTAGTCTATCTATTTATCAGTGGCATTGTTGTGTTATTTATTAGTTTGTAAATGTAGTATGTTTTGCTCCATGTGCAGGTATAACAATATTCTCTATCTGCTAAGAGTACTAGAGGACAAAGAACTAGAATATGCTAAACAAGCCTGTAAGACATATAAGTGTGTTTTTTAAGGCCTAGATTATTTCCTTCTATTGTCTTTGATGGTATGTGTATTTGCACGAAAGTGCATGTGTCAGTGTTTACCCACACACATAGGCACATACATGCATGCAACTGATCGCAATGTTGAAAAAAGTACTAATTGAAGAGCAGCTAGATACAAAAAGAAAAATGGTAGATAAAAGGAAGGAGTTGGCAGTAGAGAGGAAATGCATACTAAAACTAAATGAAACGATTCATATGGCCATGGAGGGACATGTTATGGTGCTAGTGTAGTATGTAGATATTGATCAGCTGGGAGAGAGAAAGCAATGTCAATTTCAAAGATAGATTATATTTTATTCGCTATCATTAGATATATTAATGAAGAATAATATGTAATCAAGTTTTGTTATATTTCTATTTTAACAATGTAACATATTGTATAATAATATTTTATTAACTAATTTTATTTTTTGCAATTATTAAAAATGGTTTATAGTTTATGTTTTTAATAAATTTAATATAAAAAATTTAAAAATGTAATTAAATTTTATATAAAAATTAAAAATGAGAAATTAATTTGAAATGAAATAGCTAGGGATTTGTCCCAGCAAATTTAGCTATCGAAATTTCTCGCTAATTTAGCTAGGGATTTTCCCTCTAGTTTTGGTAAAGATATATTTACTCATTAATTTTTGTGACAAGAACTTTAGAGGGAAAGTTTTATCATTAATTCATTGTTATATCCATTTTAGCGACGAAAAACCCCCATTTAGCTAGGGAATCTTCCAGTTATTGGGATTTTTGTAGTACTCTCGACCTATCAGTAAATCTATCTATTTATCTATCTATCAATCTATCAAACTATCTATTTGTCTATCTATCTATTAAACTTTCTATATATCTATCAATCTATCTATCTATCATCATTTTATCTATCTTTCTATTATCTATGTCACAATCTATCTGGCTATCTATCTCTTTATCTATCTCGCTATCTATTAGTCTATCTATCTTTTGTTCTAATTACTTATCTATCTTCTGTTTGTTTATTGTCTGTCTATCTATCTATTATTATCTATCTGTTTATCTATTTATCTATCTAATAGTATTATATATATATCTATTTATTATTGTCTAAGAATATGTCTATTTATCTATCTATTTATATCTATTGTATTATTGAAATATCCATCTATATTTTTATCATCTCTATCTATCTATCAATCTTTATATCAATCTTTCTCTATATGATATATCAATATGTCTATCTATCTGTCTATCATCTTACTATCAATCTATCTATTAATTATATATCTAGCTATTTAAATTTTTTTATCTATATGTCACTATATGTCTATCTCTCTATCTATCCTATTATTATCTATCGATCTATCTATCTATATAACTAAATGTCTCTATTTGTCTAGTTAAAGTCTATCTATCTGTCTATCTAAATGTCTATATATCTATCTATTTATCAATATTTATCAATCAATCTATCTATATGTCTATCAATATTTTATAAAACTATCTATCTATCTGTATATATATCTTCTATCTGTGTATTTGTCTATCTTTCATTCTATTGTTTATCTATCTTTCTATCTATTAGTCTGACTATCTATCTACCCATCTGTATGTAGATTTGTCTAGATTTTTATCTCTATGCTTTACTATCTATCTACTAAAATGTCTATCTACCTGACTATCTGTCTGACTGACTATCTATCTATAGTCTATTTATATATCTACCTATTATTATATGTCTATAATCTATTATCAATCTATATTTTTTTTCTATCCATTGGTATCATCTTTCTATCAAATTGTCTAACTAATTAACTAACTATCTATCATATATAAATCTTTCTATCTATCGATCTATATGTTTATCTATCTTCTATCAATTTGTATTATTGTGTATCTATCTTTCTATTATATGTCTATCTATATCTATCTATCTATATCTGAATAATCTATCTATCTAATCTAACATTTTATATCTCTCTATTATATGTCTATATGTCTATCTATTTGTGCTCTATTTATCTATTTATCTATATCTTACATCTAATTGTCTAATTGTCTAATAACTTATCTATCTATTTTCTATTTATTTGTCTATATCTATATATATATATATATGTCAATCTATATGTATATCTATCTGTCTATCTCTCTATCTATCTATTTGTCTGTCTGTCTGTCTGTGTATCTATTTGTCTATCTATTGATCTATTTGTCTATCTACTATCTATATATCTATTTATATATCTATCTTTTTGTCTTTCTAACTATCTATCTATTTGTCAATCATTTGTATATCAATTTGTCTATCCATCTACCTATCAATTTATCTTTCAATCTATCATTCTTTCAATCTATCTATTTATCAATTAATCTACCTATCTATCTATCAATTTGTCTATCAATCTATCTATCAATAAATCTATCATTTTTTATCTATGGGTCTATCTTTCTATCTATCTGTCTATCTATCTGTTGACTTATTTGTCTATCTATCTATCATATCTTTAATTGTCGATCTACCCATCTATCTATCTTTCTTTCAATTGTTCTATATTTCACTTTAGTTATGTGTTAATCTATCTATTTTTCTGTCTTTCAATCTATCTATTTATCTTTCTCTGCATTTATCTATTTGTCTACCAATTAATGTATCTATTAGTCTATCTAACTATATATCTATTTTCGTACAATTTGTATATCTTTCTATATTTGTATCTATCTATCTATTTATTACCTATCAATATATCTTTCTATCTATCTGATTGTATAATTATATATTTATATATATGTTTATCTATCTATCTAACTATATATGTATTTAAAATTAATCAATCTATTTATCTATCTACATATCTGTCTATATATCTATCTATATATTTTTTATCTATTTTTCTATCTATATATCTATGAATCTATCTATCTATTTCTAATAAATCTGTCTATTAATCTATCTATCAATATGTCTATCAATCCTTCTATCAATCTGAATATCAATCTAACTATTAATGTGTCTATTTATCTGTCAATCATTCTTTCTATCTATATGTTTATCTATTATCAATCTGCCTATATATTTGTCTATTTTTTATCTTTCTATCTATCTCTCTATCAAGAAATTTATCAAACATTCCATCTGTATGTCTATCAAATTTATCTATCAAACTGACAAAAAACTAATTATCTATCTATCTATATGTTTGTTTTTCTATCTCATTTACTTTTTGTCTATCTATCTTTCTATCAATCATTTTATCAATCTATCTAATAAGATATCTATATCTTTTACTTTCTATATATTTATCTAACTATCTATCGATGTATGTATATATTTATCTATCAATCTATATATTGAAATGTCTATCAAGTTGTCTAACTATTTGTCTATCATATTGTCTATCATTTTATATATCAATCTGTCTATCAATATATCTATCAATCTATCTATCAATTTTTCTATCAATCTATCTATAAATCTCTCTAATTCTATCTATCAATCTATCTAACTCTATGTCTATTAATCTGTCTATCTATCTATCTATCACTCAATCTATTTGTCTATCTATTTATCTATCTATCTATCTTTTTATATGTCTATCTAACTATATATCTTTATGTCTATCTTTTTGTCAATATATCTATCTATCTATATGACTTTTTATATGTCTATCTATCTATCTTTCAATTAGCTCTCTAATTGTCAATCTATATGTCTACCTATCTATCTATTTGTATGTCTATCTATCTATTTGTCTATCTAATAATCAATTAATCTATCTGTCTATTTATTTATCTATATATTTATATCTTCATCTTTCTATCTGACTATCTATCTGTCTATCAATCTGTCTATTAATTAATCATTATATTGGTCTAACCATCTAGCTTTCAATTTATCTATCAATCTATCTAAGAATCTATCTTTCAATCTAGCTATCAATATGTCTTTCAAATTGTCTATCAAATTGTTTATCAATCTATCTATCAATATGTCTATCATTTTATTTTTTTTAGATGTCATTCTATCTATCTATCTATCTAATTATATATCTATCATCTATCTATCTAAACGTCTATCTATTTCACTTTCTATCTATCTGTCTATCTATTAATCTAAAACCAATTTATATCTATCTATATGTCTGTCTAGCTATTTGTATATCTATATTTCTATCTATCTTCTTCTCTATGTGTCAATCTATCTCTCTATCTTTTATCTTTCAATCTGTCTGTCTATCAATCTTTCTATATATCTATCTTTCAGTCTATATATGTAGCAATCTATCTATCTATCTAGTTGTCTATCAATCAAACTATCTATCTTTCTAACAATTTATCTATCTATTTATCTACCTATCTATTATCTATCTCTCTATTAATATGTCTATCTATATATCTAAAAATTATGTATTATCAATCAATCAATTAATCTAACTATCTATTTATCAATCTAAATGATCTATTTTCCTATATGCCTGTCTATATGTCTATCTATTTGTCTATCTATTTCTTTTTCTATATGTAAATCAATCTATCTATTTATCCATCTATAAATCTATCTATCAAAATGTCTTTTAAAATATCTATCAAACTTTCTATCAATCTATTTATAAATCTATCTATTAATTTATCTTGATATCTGTGTTTTTATCTTTCTATCTATATGTCTATTTATCTATCTATCAATTTTTCAATCTATCGGTCTATCTATCTATCTAATTGTCTATCTATATGTCTTTTTATCTATCTATCTATCGATCTATATATCTATTTGTCTATCTTTATATCTATCATATATCTCTCTATCAATATATTTATCAATCAATCCATCTATATGTCTATTAATATGTCTATCAATAAGTCTATAAAACTATCTATCTATCTAATGTCTGTCTATTTGTTTCTTTATCTATTTGTCTATCAATCTATCTATAAGTTTGATTGCATATATTCTTGTCTATTTGTCAATTTGTCTGGTTGTCTGTCTGTGTACCTGACAACCTTTTTTTTTGACAATTTGTCTACCTTACTTGCAGTCTGCCTCACTATCTATCTGTCTATCTATCTTTCCATTAGTCTATCTATTTTTTTCTATCTTTCTGCCTATCTATCTATATATTTGTATATCTATATATCTATCTATCTTTATATATAACTATCTATCATTCTATCTATTTGTCTATCTATCTATTTATCTATAGATGTATATATTTGTGTATCTATCTTAGTTCTATCTATTAATTAAGTTATCTATCAGTTTATCTTTCGATATATATATATATATATATATCTATCTATATTTATATCTATCAATATATCCATCTATCTATATGTCAATCTATCTGTCTATCTATCTTACTATCTGTATGTCTATCTTTCTATATATCTTATTATCTATATGTTTATTTATCTATCTATATTAGTATCTATATGTATATCTATCAATCGATCTATCGATCTATTGTCTATCTTTCTATCTATCTATCTATCTATTTATTAGTCTATCTATCTTTCTATCTATTTGTCTATATATATGTAAATCTATTTATCAATCTTTCTATCTATCTATTAGTCTTTATCTATGTCTATCTAACTATTTATCTATTTGTCTCTCTATCTCTATATCTAGGTATCAATCTATCTATCTAATTTTCTATCTATTTATTTGTCTATCTATCTATCAATCTATCTATCAATCAATCAATCTATCTATATATCTATATGTCTATCAATCTTTCTAACTATCTATCTATATATTTATATGACTATCTCTATTTATTTATGTGTCTATCTGTCTATCTAAATATTATTTATCTATCTATCAGTTTGTACAATCTTATGTGCTATCATTCTGTTTATTTTTCTACAAATCTAATTGTCTATCTTTTTATCTATGTTTTTGTCTATCATATATATAGCTATATATCTCTTATATCTAATCTTCCTATCTAATATGTTGATCAATCTATCTTTCTATCTATCTTATTTTTCCATCTTTCTATTATCTTATTTGGTCTATCTATCTATTTTTCTATATATCTATCTCTTTTTCTTATCTATCTATCTATGCATCTATCTATCTTCTATCTATTTGTCTATCTATCTATCTTTGTAGTGTTTATCTATTTGTCTATATATACGTGTATCTATCAAACAATCTATTTGCCTATAAATCTCTATATCTATCTATCGATCTATCTATATATCTATCTATCTTTCATTCTATATATAATTTATTTGTCAATCTGGCTATTAATTTTTTCTATAATTTTTCTATCAATTTGTATATCAAACTGTCTAGCTATCTATATATTTTTTATCTACCTACCTATCTATCTATCATAGTTTATCTATCTTACTATCTTTCTATGTATTTATCTATTGTCTGTCAATGTGCTACCAAAATTATCTCTCTGTCTATATATATATGTCTATCTGTCTATATATTATATATGTCTATCTGTCTATCTATCTGTTTGTCTATTTGTATGTCAATATATTTGGTTATCACTTTCCCTATCTATCTATTCATTTATTTGTCCATCTTTGTTATTTGTGCTATTTATCAGGATCATCTGGTGTCTATCGATCTATCTTATCTGTCTACCTATCTAATTGTAATATAATCTTTTTATCTATCTATCTATCTCTGTTTAAGAGATTTATTTGTCTATCTATGGTATAAACTATCTTTGGGTTTGATCTCTCTATCTAGCGAATCCTACTTTCTATTTTCCAATTTATAAATTTCTTTATTTCTATTTGTTTCTCATTTTTATTTAGATCTGCTAGTTTATAAATCCAATCAATCAATCTAGCTCTCTATCTATTTATATGTATGTCTATCTATTAATCTATCTTTGTATCTATGTCTATCAATATGTCCTATCTATCTATCTATCTATCTATCTATATACTGTCTGTCTATCTATCTATTGATCAATCTGTCAATCATCTCCTACCTATCTATCTGTTTGTCCATTGATATGTCTATCTATCTGACTATCTATCCATTTTTTGTCTTTCGATCTGTCTATCTATCTATTGTCTATCTATATGTCTATTAATTATCTATCTATTTATCATCAATCTGTCTATGTATCTCTCTATTTATCTATATATCTATTTTTAAACTATATAATAATCTATCTAATAAATATGTCTATCTATGTATCTATCTTTCTATATATCTTTTTATCTTTCTAACTTTTTATCTATCAATCTATCTAATTTCATTTTTTAATTATTCGTCTATTTGTCTATTTATTTATATTTATATGTCTATCTATTTGTCTATAAATCTTTCTACCAAACTATCTATCTATTAATGATACAATCCATCTATTTATTTATTTATTATCTTTTTATCTATTTGTCTATCTATCTATATGTCTATTCATCTCTATATCTGTATCTATCTGTCTTTCTATTTATGTTTTTATCTATGTATCTATCTATCTATTTATCTGTCTATCTATCTATCTATTTAAGTGCTTATCTATCTGTATACATACATATCTATCTAGATATTTGTCTTTCTATCTATCTTATTTTTTGTCAATTATTTGTTATAGATTTGTCTATCTATCTAGTTAATTATCTATTTATCTATATGTCTATCATCTATCTATATATCTATCTATCAATCAATCAATCAATATTCTATCTATCATTCTATCTTTCTATTTAAAAATCTAATTATCTATTTGTCTCTCTATATGTGCTATCTATCTATCTATCAATTTATCTATCTATTTATATGTTATCTATCTTTTTTTTTGTCAATCTATTAATCGGACTAATCTTGGTATATATCAATCAATCAATTGTATATAAATTTGTATATCAATCTTTCTATCAATCTTTCTATAAATCTATCCATCAATTTGTCTATTAAACTATATAACATTCTTTGTATCAATCAATCAATCTATTTGTCTGTCTATCAATCTATCTACTGCTAAATCTTTCAATTAATCTATCTATATATTTGTTATCCTTGTGTCCATCTCTCTATCTATTTTTCAATATATAATTTATCTATATATCTATCTGACTATCTATCTTTTTATCTATCTATCTGTCTATCTGTCTATCTTTCTATCTATTCATTCTATTTTATTTTTATATTTATCTTTTTAATCTATCTATTATCTACCTATCTATGTATCATTCTATCTATCTATCTATTTGTGTTTCTATTTTTCTATCTATATGTCTAACTTTTTTTCTATCTATCACTTTCTCTATCTTTCTATCTATCTATAAATATGTCTATCAATCTATATCTATCTATATGTCTGACCACTATCTATCTATCTATTTATCTGTTTGTCTATCCTTCTGTCTATCTATCTTTCTAATAATGAATCTATCTTTCTATCTATCTACCTATCTATCTATATCTCTATATAGTCTATTTATTTTCTAATAATCTATTTGTGTAATCAATCTGTTGAACAATCTTTCAATTAAATGTTCTATCAATCTCTATATCTCCCTGTCTATCTATCCGTCTATTTATATATCTATTGTTCTATCTATTGATTTATCTATCTATCTATCTATCTAGATACTCTATCTATCTAAGTAATGAATCTATTTGTCAAATGTTTATCTATCAAACTATCTATCTATTCTATCTATCTATCTATCTATCTATCTAGTATCTAATCTATCTGTCTGTCGTCTATGTGTGTGTTTATACATTTGTCATTTTTTCTATCTATTTGTTTATCTCTTTGTTTGTCTCTTCGTTATGTCTATTTTTTGTATATATATTGTTATTAGGTTTTTTATCTGGTCTATTTTAATTTATCTATCTATTCTTTTTTCTTTACTCTGACTATCTACTTACCTAACTAGCTGTCCATCTATCCATCTATCTGACTGTCTTTTTTGTATATCTATATATCTATTATTATATCTATCTATCTGTCTATTTATCTATATATGTATCTGCCTTATAATATGTCTTCTTATTTGTCTATCTATCTGTATATTTATTTATCTATCGCTTTGTCTATCTATCTGTCTAACTTTATGTCTAACAATCACTATTTTATCTACCTATCAATCTGTCTATCAATCAATCAATATATATTTATCAATCTATCTATCAATCTATCTATTTATCAATCTATCTATCAATGTATCTATCAATTTGTCTATCAATCATTTAAAAAATCTATTTATCAATCAATTTATATATGTCTATTTATGTATCTGTATATTTGTCTATCTATCTATCTGTATATCTATCTTTTTATCTATTTGTCTATCTATATGTATATCTATAAGTATAACTATATATCTATCTTTCTATATATCTATCTTTCTATATATCTATCTTTCTATATATCTATCTTTCTATATATCGATAATCTATCTATCTATTATCTATGTCTATCTGTTTATATATATTATATATATATATATATATATATATATCTATATATCTATCTTTCTTTTATCTTTCTATCTTTCTTTCAGTCATATTGTCTACATATCAATATGTATATCTATCTATTTATCTATATATTATCTTTTATATCTATATCTATTTATCTATTTATGTGTCTATCTATCTATCTGTCTGTCTATCTATATGTCTATCCAATTTTATATCATTTGTGTCTATCAATTAGTCTATCAATTTGTCTATAATTGCATTTATCGATCTATCTATCAATTTTTCTATCAATCATGTCTGTTTATCAATCAAACAATCTATCAGTCTATCTTATGTTTATCTATGTGTCTATATATATGTCTATGTGTGTGGGTGTGTTTCTATCTATTTATTTATTTATCTATCTATCTATCTATCTATCTATCTGTTGTCTATCAATCTGTCTATCATTTTCTCTATCAAACTTTCTATCTATTGTAGTCTATTTATCTATCTATAAAACAACTGCTATCTATCTAATAAATCTCTCTCTACCTGATTATCTATCTAGCTGATTGTCTATCTATCTGTCTGTCTATATATCTTTATCTTTATGTGCCTAGTGCCTATCTATTTCTCTATCTATTGTCTATCTTCTATCTATTCTATCGTATGTCCTATTGTCTATCTATTAGTGTATCTATCTGTCTATCTTTTTTTCTATCTATCTATTATCTATCTATCTATCTATCTACCTATCTATCTATCTATCTGTCTGTCTGTCTATCTATCTTTCTATCTATCAATCTTTCTTTATATCTATTTATTTATTTGTCATATTATTTGCATATATATCTATTTATCTATTTATCTTTTATCTATTTATATATTTATCTATCTATATTTCTATTTGTCTTTCTATATGTCTACCTTTCTATATATCTTTGTTTATTTTATTCATTCATTTCTTTCTTTCTGTCCATCTTTCTATATATCAATTTGTCTATCAATCTATCTTTCAATTAGATTATTAATCTATTATTAATCTATTTTAAATCTATCTAACAATTTTATATCAATCTTTCTTTCTTTCTATCAATCTTTTTATGTATCTATCAATCAATCTATCTTTCTATTTATATATCTATCTTTTTGTCTATCTATATATTTATCTATCTCTCTATCTATCTATATATCTTTCCTAATATCTATTTATATATCTATCTATCTTTCTTTCTATCTATTTGTCTTTCTATCTGTCTTTCTATCTGTCTCTCAATCTCTCTATCAAACTATATATATCTAGTTGTCTATCTGACTATTGACTATCTGTTTTTTATATGTCTGCAAGTCTATTTGTTTCTCTCTAGCTGCTGTCTATCTATCTGACTATCTGTTACTTGATTGTTTGTCTATCTGATTATATGTTTGTATATTTGTCTGTCAATCTGTCTATCATTTGTCTATCTATTACTATATCTAATTGTCATCTATCTTTTTATCTATCTTTCTATCTATCTATATATCTTTTATCTATTGGTATATCTATCCGTGTGTTATTTATATATATGTATATCTATTTGATTCTCTATCTATCTTTCTATCAATTTATTATATATATGTCTATCTATCTATCTATTTATCTATTTGTCTATCTATCTATCTATCTATTTTTCTATCTATCTATATATTTATCTATCTTTCTATCTGTCAATCTTTTTTTCTGTCTGTCTGTCTATCTATCTATCTATTTATCTATCTATTTATCTATCTATCTTTCTGTCTATCTATCTTTTTATCTATCTAAATGTCTATCTATCTATCTATATATTTGTCTATTATCTATTTATATATCTATCCATCTGTCTATCAATTTGTCTTTCAATGTCCTTCAAACCATTTTCAATTTGTCTACCAATTTGTAAATCAATGTCTATCAAGCTTTCTTTCAATCTATCTATGAATCTGTTTATCAATCTGTCTATCTATCTATCACTATAAACAAAGCCGAGCGGCTAGCTTAATTTCCTTAACTATTATAAGAAATTTAGTTGCTAAAACATAATAGCGATGAAGTTAATATGTAAATTATCCAAGCTAAAGTGTTTATCACAAAATATTAATGAAGAAAATATTTTCCTGGAAAATTTTTGAACAATGAAAATATACTAGCTAATATATTTTTTCCTTGCTTATTTTTATCGTAATTAATAGTAAAAATTAATATTTGACTGAATATATATAGAAATTCCCTAGCCTAAATTTGTTTGGGAAAAATCCCTAGCTATTTTTAATTCAAAACATATACTTAATTAAATTGAATAAAAAAAAGGTAAACCTATTCACCTTTATTCTAATACAATAGTTACATAGTTAAAACAAAAATATAACATAGGTTATACATTCATTAAAAACTAAAAATCATCCTCATCATTAGTTAGTGCATTTGTGTTAGCCTCTCTTACGTGGTATCTCTGTTGGGAACTTGGTATTCTATCTATCACGTCAAGGCCACTAACAATGACTCCATATAGGACATCTAGGTGTTGCATTGCATTCTTAATTCTTTCATCTCATCATTCACTCCTTTTATTTCCTACATTTCTTCCTTCTAAGGAATAATCTACTGATCTTTCTCTTTCATTTCTATCTCAATAAATACAAAACATTCATGTCTTTCAATTACTTGCTATCCGACCACCTCATCCACCACTATTGTGATAGAGGAACTAGTAGCACATTACTAAAACAAAAGTACTACCTCGAGCCTATGTCGTACACTCACTACTTCTTCTTACCTCCTATTATCTCCAAATAGATAGGATCATATTCAATTGGTTGAAGATCCATATAACCCTCAACTAGTGAGAGTCAATTATCACAAATACCTCCATTAGATCATGTGTTAAAACATAATAAAATACTATGCTAGATATAATAAAATAAATCAAATATATTTCATTCCACACAACTTTCCAAATTTATTATAGTATTCTAAAAGTTATTAATATAAAGATTCTTATAGCAATCATCTGAGATTTTTTGTCAACAAATTGCCCATCCACTTTCTTCACATGCATCTTTCTGAAAATCTAATAAAAATTGGGATTTCAACCCAATTCTCCAGCATAAAGTATGTATTTTTATGTCAAAAAATAAATATGTTAGAAAATTTTAGCAAAAATTGTAAAACCATGCAAAAATTTGAATTATTTGGACTATTAGGCTAACTGTTAAATATATAATTGTTTTATAGTTATAAATTGTACCAAATCTCAATCGTGCTAAATGCTCGACCTTGACCCTCCTGTGTGGCAAGACATTTCTGTACCTGGTCCAGCTACCTTAATCCATCAGTTTTTGTTGGCTAACTCTATTTTTTTATGGCTTCTCCCAATACTTAAGCCAACTGGGACACTCATCCTGGTGTATAAAATCAGGCTTATCTTTTGGAATCTTTAATTTATGGATAAATCTAAGTACAGTTCAGCAGCTTTGCTCTCCTGCAATGACTTTATCTGTCCATCAAATTGCGGTGCCCATGTACACTGAATCTATATATAAAAAATTAACACAAAAACAATAATAATAACAAGGATATAATTTTTTTATTCTTGACTAATTACAAACATAATAGTTAACTAATTAGATAATTAATTTTCAATGCATTTGTTTCTTTCTTTTTTACCTAAAAGATATAAAAGTTAGTCTCTTTTGTTGATTCAAAACTTTTCTTCCATGAGAATGCTTTGGAATCTACCTTTTTTTTTGAAAGACTTAGTAATTATAGATGAACACTTGTGAAATGGAATAAAACTATAAAAATAAACAAATAACATTGAAAACACGTAATTTATATCTATAAATAAAAACCACTAATAGGGCCATCATATTACTTATACCTCTGATCCATTATCTCTATTACTAACTTAGCACTGCCTGTAGAGAAAGCCACATCAATTAATAATGTTGATGGTGATGTAAATGGGGTAAAAACTAATGGTGTAGATGATGGTGATGGATGAGAAGTGAGTGCAAGAAGGATAATGGCTGGTGTCCTATCTGATAAAGGTGATGGTAAAGATGTCAATGATGGTGATGGTGATGGTGATGGTAATGTTGAAGTCTAGATATGGTGGGTATTAGATGACACTGACTATGCAATAGGAAAAAAATACTAGATGAATCTCATCCATGTCTATGTCCACATCAACCTCCACCATGCCCACATCTTTTATGCACCATATACTATAGAAAATGTAATAAATATAGAAAAAATAATAGAGATATAATGAAAACATAAATTGATATTGTATGATGAACAACCATGCATTTTAAAATAACACATACCAATGGATTGCAACAAAATATAGATAGTCTTAGAAACTATAATATTCTAATACAATTATAATAGTTTAATTATTGATATCAATATCATCCTCTAATAGATCTTCTGACATTTCATCTGATTCTTATGGAAGTTCTAACTTATCTTCAGATAGAAAATGATCATCTTCAATTTCTATTAGGCCACCATTTAAGTTACATAAGTTTTCAAGATCTTCATCTACATGCATAAGCTCAATATTATTTATGTCATCTTCTTTAAATGCTAGTGTAATAGCAAAGTTTGCACTTCTTTGTTGAGATATTTGTACTTCAAAATTTGATAAAGCTTTGATTTTGCAAATGACCCATCTGTCACACTTATCATGAGATAAACTCAGATATGTACAATAATATACTAGAGTAGCTAGAACGGCCATAATAAATGGCTCATATTAATTAAATCTACATTTATGGTTAACATTCACTAGCTTATAATCCGAATGAATTTTGTACCCATATTTTACGTAGGATCAAACCACTCACATTTTAATAATACAATCATATTATTTTTGAGTCCAGGATAATGCAACTCAATAAGTTCTGCTATTTGACCATAATAATCTATCTCATATGCACTATAACTTGAGCCTTTAATGCATATACCCCTATTAATAGTTGCTTTAGAAGAACCGTGCCCTATTCTGTGAAATTTATATCCATTGACAAAATACCGTGGATAGGTTGTCACATATCTAAATGGGCCTTTACTTAGATTCTATGTGAATATGTTTGAATCTCTATTTGAAGGATCATTTGCATGTTTCATAAATTCAACAAATAATGTTAAAAAATATAACATACTAAAAAATCAAATTATTCAAAAAATTAAGGTTCAATAATTCTCATAGTGTTTTTGAACCAATTCACAAATTTTCATAATGTTAAATGGGCCTTTTTCATTATGAAAATTTGCTTCTTTGAGATGTAATATGTATTCATGCCAACAATCTATAAATGAAAATTTGCTCTGTGTGAATAATGAAAATGGGCCTTTTTCATAATGAAAATTTGCTTCTTTGAGATGTAATATGTATTCATGCCAACATTCCATAAATGAAATAACTCTGCTATAAGAGGCTATAAGAAAATATCCAACATGTCTTTTAAATTTTATGGCCCTGAAACCAATATTGACAGAAATATATATTGCTTCCTCAAACTCAACCATGGAGAAAAATTGTAAGGTGTCACTATCACTGGCCATGTAGTTTACTGTTGTCTAGACTGGTCAATTGGCTGAAAACCATCAGTGTAGAGACCCAATCTTACATTTTGACTTTCAACAGCAAAATCTTGATGTATATGATAAAAATGCTTCCAAGCAAGTGAATTTTATGGAGGACGCATCACCCTTTATTCAATTTCATGCTTAGAATGCCAACTCATATCATGTGCTATAGCATTTGATGCATATATTTTCTGCAATCAATGAATTAAAAGGGAGTAATACATCTTATTAAATGCAACTTTCATCTTCTTTCATATTTCTGCAACATGAGATGCTTTCTTAAGCTGAGGATGATCACAAATCTTATAGCTAATTAAATCCATATCACCACACCAATATAACAAACATCCATTGAAACAATAATCAAATTTTTCCACTGGTAGACCCATACCTCGTAGTTACTTATTTGTGATGTAAAAGTTGTTAGTTATCAAATTATTATACAGAAGAATATCTTTCATCAGTTCTATCACCTAATCAAATAATTTCTCAGATATATGATTTTCAGTATTCATGCTCAAAAGTTGAGCCACAAGTGATAATTGTCAATGTGTTTTACTACCAGGCCACAACCTATTATCTACAGCTTTAAGCATATCATAAAATTTCTGAGCTTCAGAATTAGGTGGTTCATCCATGTAATCCATTTTGAAGTCAGCACCAGTAGCTTCATTGACCATTCTATGGTATGTGTTTGATGCTTCTTCACTACATACATAGGATTCAGTACTCTCAATTTGGTCTATGTTCACAATCATTGTACTTTTATCTTGATAAATCCTAACAAAATAATTTGGTACAAAGCCATATTTAGCCAGATGGTATCGAATAATGTTTACATTATGAAAAGACATATTCTGACACTTGTGGTTATTACATGGACATTTAATTTTATCTATGTCGATCCATCTCAATTCATTACAAGCAAAGTTGAAGAAAGTTTCTAGCCCACTCAAAAAATCTTTATTCAAAATTCTATTCATAAACCTTTTGTACATCCACTGATGATCTGAACTAAATTTTCCTTGTTATATTTACAAAGAATTATGCTCAATCATAATTCTAAATGAAACTTACAATGACTACAAATAATACTATTAATTAAATAAAATCACTTACAGATGAATATGCAAAGATAAAATATCGTGAATATCTAGGCAATATGTTTGCAGAATCTACATAAAGAAACAAAAAATTAATTACCACGCTAAAGGTGAAAAGATATCATGCTATTGCTAGATGAAGGTAACATGTCTCTTCTAGTGCACCAATCAAAGCCACACAAAAAGGTAAGAATAAGGAGAACACAAGATCAAAGTGAAATGATAATCAATATATCTACATACATACTGCAATATATGTACATATAATACTGCAACATTATATGTACATGTATATTGGGTATATATGTACTTAGTATATATGTACATATAATATTGTAGTATATATGTACATATACTATAGTAATATATGTAATTAGTGAAATGCTAATATATATGTACATATATACTATAGTATTAAATAATTATCAAAACATAACTTTATTAATTTATTTATTTTGATTTGATTGACTAGTTTAAATTTCATACAAATATGGTATGGCATTTTTCCCCATACGAAACTTTTATAAGCGAATGGATTTTTTACTAGACATTACATGCCGCGACTAGGACAGCTTTGTCGTAGCAGAAAGATGGTGACCGGAGGAGCTGGGGGACAGGAAGCAATGTCAATTTAATGGATAGATTATATTTTATACACTATATGTATGTATATGTATTGAACTTTTATCCTGTACAATCTTATTGCAAATTTTGTGTGCCTTGTGTTTCCAAATTCGATGCAATTTCAAATAAACAAAGATGATTTTTGTAGCCCTAGTTAAGGTGTTTGTTCATTTTTTTTTATTCTTATTGCGAAATATATAGTTGTTTGATGTTCATGCTCCATAATAGGTGTTTACGCTTTACTTTAATGTAAATACTTGTACATTTATACCTATATATATGTATATGTACATATATACTAGTATATATCAACATATACATATATACTCGTAAATATGTACATGTATTTACTAGTATATGTGTGTATGTAAATATACACTATAGTATATGTACATATGTAAATATATATATAGATGCTTAGTATATGTACATATATACACTAAACTATATGTACATATGCACTATAGTGTAAATGTATATACATACTGGAGTTTATATGTATACACTGGTATATATGTACATATATACTACAGTGTATATGTACATATATACTGGTATATCTGTACAAGTATTTACTAGTATATATGTACATACTTGTACATATACACTATAGTGTATATGTACAAACATGTACTTATATATGTACATATATACTGTAGTGTAAATGTATACACATATATGTACATATACATTGTAGTGTATATGTACATATACTAAGTATATATGTACATATAAATACTTGTAGATATATACTAGTATCTATATTCATAAACAAATATACCAGTGTATACATATACACTACACTGTATATGTATGCACATATATATGTACATATATATTGTAGTGTATATGTACATATACTAAGTATATATATACATATAAATACTTGTATATATATATATACTAGTATATATGTACATGTACATATATACCAGTGAATACATATACACTACAATATATATGTACATATATACTGAGTATATATGTACACAGTATATATGTACATATAATATTGCAGTTTATATGTATATATATTGCAGTAATATATCTAACTAGTGAAATGCTAGTATATATGTACATATACATTATAGTATATATGTACATCTATATTGTAGTATTATATATTTATCAAGACATATCTTTATTTATTTATTTAATTTAATTTGATTGGCTGGTTTAAATTTCGTACAGATATGGTACCGCATTGTTCCCCGTAGGAAGCTTTTATAAGTAAAGAGATTCTTTACTAGACATGATGCACCGTGACTTAGACATGGTTGTCGTAGTAGAAATATGGTGATCGGAGGAGATGAGGGAGAGAAAGCAATGTCAATGCATAGATAGATTATACTTTATGCATTGTCAGTAGATAAATTGATGAATATGATGTAATAAAATTTTGTTATGTTTTTGTTGAATTATGTAAAATATTGAATCATAATAATTTTTTAAATGATTTTATTTTTTATTAATTATAAAATATCATTTATAGTTTATGTTTTAATTCAATTTAATATAAAAATATTAAATTATTTAATTTAATTTGAAAAAAAAAATGAAATTCTGAAAATAGTTTTGGAAAGAATATAGCTAGGTAATTTTCCATTACTATTTTAGATTGAGAAATTATTATTTTAGCTAGAGATTTTTCCATTGCTAAATTTATTTTGCTATGGACTATTTTCCTTACTAATTTTTAGTGACGAGCACTTTATATTGGGAAAGCTTCCATTTTTATATCTGTTTAGCGATGATAACTCTAGCTTATTAATTTAGCTAGGGAAATTATTATTTAATCTAGGAATATTTCTGTCTCTAAAATTTTTTAGCAGCGGACACTTTCCCTCAAATTTTTAGCGATGAGCACATTAGAATGGGAAAGCTTCCATCATTAATCCGTCGCTATATCTCATTTAGCAATAGAAAATCTTTGTTTAACTATGGAATTATCCCTAACTATTTGGGATTTTTCTTGTAGTGCAAGAAAGGGATGCAAAAAAGAAAAGATTTGCAAGTGTGAAGGAGTAAGCTTCTCACTTCTCAATGAAGATCAAAGTTCAAACTTTTAACTATGATTCAACTCGATCTTTGTATATAAAAATAAAAAAGACAGAAAAAATAAATGGAATGAAGATCCAATTCCAAGAACTTTTGGTAAATCAATTAATGAAGAATTCAGACATGAACAATAATATATATGGACTCTAAACATATAATACAAAGTATTAAATTAGAAAACATAAATGTGAAGAAGCCTACAATTATAGATTCCTAGCATTACAAATATGGGCTGATTAATGATATGAATAATTACAAACATTAACATTAACATATTTTGTGGAAAACTGCAATCAAAATACAATTTGCTAAAGAAAATAAACTAAACTAAGAAGAATGAGAATTATGCAAAACTAGTTGACTATAGCGCTCTTAGTAATCCAGTCACATCCTACATTAAGTTTACTAACAAGATAAAGATTAGAAATGAATGAATATAATCTAGTAAAACTAAGAGTAAAGCCAAAGAAATGTAAAGACCTGCCAAAAAAATACAAAGAAATGCATAAATAAATAGTTAATTAAAGTAGCAGCCAAAGCACACACAATCCTATGAACTAAAGACCTGCCAAAAAAATAGTAGTGTAATAGAAATTTATCCTAATATTTAAGTAATTTACTTAAAGATTATTTACATACACATCAATTCAAAAGTAAACGATAAGAAGGATGACAACTTACTAATTTAGCAAAAATTATAGATATGACAATCACTTATATACTTTTCCAATTAGATATTTAATTGAGAAATTAATTTTTTGTATTGAAATGCCTAATTTCATTTTCTATGATGGTGTTAGCTCACATAATATGAAATTTCCAATCTAATCTTTTATTAACACTCTAATCACATAAAAGGATTATTTTATCAAAGAAAAGATTAAAGAAAATCTACATTTTGGCAAGTGCAGCTCAAGAGGGCTATTTTTCATAATGCCCAAATAGTCAATGAGCAAATAAACCAAATGGGCACATCACTTTTTTTTGAAATATTATAAAACAGGTTAATTAATTTCATCAAACAATAACATGGCTATAATTAAAAAAAAATATAAAATCATTTAATATACTCATATTATAATGTTACACCAAAACAAAACATTACAGATATATAAACAACAAAAAATACAATGATACACATGAATTCAAACAAAAAACTATAAATACATATTTGTGTTTGTGTATATGTGTGTATCATATATCAAGAGTATCATCAAATGCACAAAAATATTAATTAACATGTGCTAAATCAAAAATAGCTGAAAAGAAAAAAAAATAAAAGGAAAACATATGCTATATGAATAGTATCATATATTAATAGTTTCATATTATGCATTAATGATAATTTTTGATTTTTGTTTATCATTATTTTTTTTGCTAATTATTGAATTTAACAAGAATTATACTATTAAAATAACATTAAAAATAAAATATCACACCAATATTAAAGATATTTCTTCATTTGGAGATTTAGATCCAATAAGCAATTTTAATTAAAAAACTTTTCTTTGATATATTGATTCTCTGTAATAATCTCAGAATCAACATTAGATCATATTCAAAAATTTGAAAGTCATTATTAAATGACGTGTTTCATCTTGTTTGATTTTTTTTTTCATTTAGTTTTACACTATTATTTTTGATAATTTCTAATTTTTTGTATGTGTGACAAAGAAATTGGTATGTTTTTTGTCTACAGAAGCAAATTAGTGCACATGTTTCATTGTAAACAATAAATAATGTGCATGTAAAGAAAACATAGATTGAACTATATAAGCAACTTAACACGCACCACATGTCTATTACTTTCGATACATATACTATATGCACATTATTTTAAAACAAAAGGGTCTACTATATTACTAATCAAATTATCTATCATATTACTCATGTCAACATTATATAATGATGGAATAATTACTTATTATTAATGTATACACGAAATAGGTCACCATGCATGGCCAGTGTGCTTTGAGAATGCATGGTATCTAAGAAAACACATTGAGAAAATTCTATACAATGTTTGTTCCCCTGCTTATAATAATGTATAGTCTAACATGGGTTCTTAGTCTTCTACACCCCCCATTTCTCCATCAAGTGTGATTTGATTCTACATGCCAATATTAGATAGATATAATAAAGACTTAGTGTATTGAATTTTTTTAATAGTACTATTAAACAAAAATTAATATTAGGCCAATTAAATTAATGAAAGCATCTACAATCATAATAGAATAGAATAACAATGGAATTTATTGGGTACCTAATTAAAGACCAGAAAATATGATTTATTAAGAAAAAAAAAACTAAATAGAATTAATTCATAAACATCCACCAACAAAAATTACAACCTCAACAAACTGTCAACATTGGTAATGACAGCAAAATTAAAGGTTATGGTTAAGTTTTGCCTTTTTCTTTGAGAAAAATTTAAGAGTTTCACACTATACCCATAGAAACCTATCTAGTAGATAAATCTCCATAGGTTCTTCATATTCGTCGTCTCTACAAGACAAATTTTTAAAATATAAAAAACCAAAAATTAAAATATAAGATATAATTTTATTTTAAAAAATCATAGTACCTTGCTCTTTTTTTACTCTTGTTATTATTTTCTTCGTATTCTTTTACTATTCTTCGAATTTTAGAGCTAGCATACTTTTTGGTTGATTTGAAATCCATAAAACTTAAAAAAAATAATCATTAAAAGAAAAAAAGTTCATACAACCAATTTATCATTAATACACAAGAACTCAACAAAAAAGCACCATTTAGCTCACTACTGATTTTAATTTTGCAAAACTCATTTTTAATCTCATTAAAATATAATGATGATAAACACAAAACACCCGCAGAGAGAGAGATATGATGTATATGTAATTTGTTTTTATTTAATAATCTGTCTTTATAACAAAATATTTTTCTGTTTTAATATTTTCATGTAAGTGTAGGAAAGGAAATATTAAAAGGCCTGGGATACAGCTGTAGCACAATAATGGAGGTCCTACTGTCCGGTAAGCGGGCCGAAATTTTTGGAGTAGAGTCTGACCCATTCCATGATCCGACCCGTTTCGGTTAAATGAACCGATATGTTTTTTTAATATAAAATGATTTGTAATTTTATTTTTCGGGTGGCTATTTTTGACCCGTGGAACTGTTCATCGTCTCTCTCTTCACTTTGCACGAATTTTCGTGACTGCTCTATGTGATGCATACTGTAAGATGTTTCCGTTTTGGTTTTAATCTGTAATGCATAAGCATTTTCTGGTGGATGTAGCTAGTCATACTGACCGACTAGCGAACCACGTTATTTTCGGAGTTGATTTTCTCGTTTTTGATTCTGTCAAGGATGCTTGTTGAATTGAGATTATATTGCTTATTTTATGTGTTTTATGTTGTTTCTATTTTTTAATCTCACTACTGTGGAAGCGCAATTACCCAACAAGAGAGATGTTCTTTGTTTGATATGGTTCTTTGAAATAATGCTGTGATGACTATATGTTTTGAGAGATCTTCTTTGCTTGATACGGCTTGGAAATAATGTTGGAATGGTAGTGTGTTCTAATAGTCGAAGGTTTTTCAAGAAGCGAACTGACCTAATTACGTAGAGATGTCCAGATGGGGGAGAGATGGGTCAGAGATAAAAAATATTAGAAAAGAAAATTATATTATATTTAACCATTAAGTATATTATTTCATAAATAAATAAATTTATGGTTAATAGTATATGAAATTTTTATGTTTATTTTTTATAATAATATTTATAAATTAATTAAATAAATTTCAAAAATAAAAAAAATTAATTTATGGTTATAACAATGGAGAAAATAAATAATAATACTAATAACCATGAACACTATTAATTGGTAATTAAATTTTAATATTATTTCATTTATTAAAAAATATATATTTTCATATAACCATTGATAAATTGTATAAATATATAATCATACAAAATTTATAACATCTCAATTAAACAAAAAATAAATAACCAAGTAAATAATGAATAAGTAACATATCAATAATATTCAAATAACTAATAATATATCTGACCATAAAAATAAAAATATATAATATTAACATTATCCAAAAAAATAAAATTTAAATTTTATTGCTTAAAAATATAACTCAAAAAAATAAGACTACACATAAATCCAAAAATAAAAAAAAATAAAAAAGCAACCAATTTCAACTTGTATATTTTTAGTAACAAATTATTTTAGATCCTTTTTTAGTAGCTATTTCAAAATTTTTTAAAAAAGAGAACAAAATATTAAGCAAATAATAATTTTCTATCCTATGATTATTAACTTCTGAATTAATAATCATACATCAAAGTAAAAAAATGAGTTATGAAAACTATAGTACATAACAAATGAGAAGTATCAACAACAAAATTTTAAAAAAAATTAGTTTACTTCTTTAAAGTAAACATCATGATAGAGGAGCTCTATAATGACTCCTAAATGACAATGATAATTAAATTATCTCCCTCAATACCCAATAATACTATCGGCTTCATTCATAGATAAAACTACTAATATTCCTCTATGATATATCATTTTTTCATATCATATATACATTATAGAGATAATCTCTTGTGTATGCATAAAAGCATCATATTGCACATCACTATTCTCTTAGTTGCACATTTATATTAATGTATAAACTTGAATATATAATGACATATGATTATATAAATCTTTAAGTGAATAGATATAATGTTGTGTTTACAATATTTTTAGAAATATTACACACACACACACATACATATGTAACACTTTTATAAATATTATATAGTTTATATATCACATTTATATAAACATTATAAATATTATTTATCTATATAAAAATTTATATGTTATATAAATGTTTATAAATATGTATAAACATTTTATATGTTATATAAATGTTATATAAATGTTATATAAATGTTATATAATCAATTATATAAATGGATAGTATTATGTAAATGTTGTATAAATATTTATAAACATCAATACATATGTATAAATATTTATATATAACTTTATATGTTTATATAAACATATCAATGTTTATATATAATGCTATATGTTTATATATATTAAAGCATAAACATTTATATATAATGTCATAAGATTATATAAATATAGAAAAATCAATATATAATGTTATGTGTTTTTAATATTTATATAAATATTATATTGTTACAAATCGAGCATACTATTTTCCAAAACAATATACCTCTCATGCTATAGTGTTTTTGAAAATATATTTTTTGTTTTTATTTATTTATTCTTTTCGAATCATGAAATATACATGAAGAATAAAAGTATTTTTTGAGTATACCAGAAAGTAGAAATATTTTATTTTGATAGATTTTTTAATATGAATATTTACTTATTTTGGTAATTTTTTTAAAAAATATTATTTTAATGTATCATAACATAATTTTCCCTACATCTAATAACATCTAACAACAATATCAAAATATTTTCAAACAATATTAAATTAGCAAAAAAAAGAGTTTACTAATCAGCATCACCATGAGTAATTCATATTTTATATTTAATTTAGGATGGTTATTTTTTACATGGAAAAATTTAATTTTTTCCTTAATTTTATAAAAATTAAGGAGGTTGTAAAAAAACATGAACAATATCAAATTAAATGAATTTGATTTTATCACTATTATGCAATAAACACAAACAAAACACTCATGTGTTTTAATTCTTATTAATTTGTTAGCATGGACTTGTAATTTATTTTAATTTGGACTGTTAATTGGAAAAAACTTTTAATATCTTATAATTTGGACTGTTAATTAGGTGTAAATTTTAATTTCTTATAATTTGACTGTTAAATATAATTTATTATATTTTGAAACTTTAAAATAATTTAGAATCTAGTGTATTTTTTGTAATGTTTTCAAATAGGAAATTAAATTATTTGTATAGCATGAGAAACAAGCTTTAGTATAGCATCATATTCCACATTACTATTCTCTCAGTTACACATATATTTATTTGAATGTGTGAAAGAATATTCTTGATTATATGGGTATTCTAATTTGAGTTGGATATAAATTTTAAACAAATGATTAATAATTTTTATAATTTTTAAAATATAATTTATAAATTTTATCTCTTGATAAAATAAAAATTTATTATATTTTAACATTACACAAAGTCAACTTGACAATTCAAGTATCACAACCTAAGTTGGTATTCACCTTCAAACTAAGCAACAAAGATCTAGGTTGAGTATTTTTGGCCTTACTAAATCAATGTGAGCAACCAAACTATCTAAGATATTAGTTTTGCCTTAATTGCTAATTAAACAAATATATATTTTGGCTTAACCCAAAATAGCATTTCTAACACAAGCACAATAAATAGTCAAAACTTCCATCACTTGTAAACTCGTTTGAATCATAGACCAGAAAATATATTATTTGCTTTTAATTAAATTGTTCAAAAATAAATAAAACATATTGTGTTAACTGATAATTCAAACAATAAGATTTAAGATAATACTGACATTTCATCCTATGCATTATTTGTGATCAGCTAGCATTCATTAAAATTTTATATAAATCTAATATCAATTTTTTTCTCAAGTAAGTTTGGTATTTATGATGTATGTATGCCAACTTTAATGGAAGTCGAGGAGTTAAATTGTTTTTCATAGTTTATGGTCTTGTACATAAAGGTTCATAAACTTATTTCTAATTTTTAAATATCTTTGACCTCATTTATGGAGTTTTGTATGGAAATAATGCATTTTAAATAAAAAATATAAAATATAATGCTAGTTTGAAAAATATTATCAACTTAGCGTGTCTGGAAACATCGTGGAAATGGCCGTCATTCACAATAACGGCCATTGCCACACTGTTAAATTTTAAAAATCAGAGGCCAACATTGTGAATGTCAGCTAATGAATTTTAAAAATTTTCAAATGCTGTCATTGGGAAAGAAGACTATTTAATTAAACCAATGGATGTCGTTCATAATGCTAGCATTTGAATTTTAATAATGTTTAAATGCTGCCGTTAGGAATGACGACTATTTAATTAAACTAATGGTCATCATTCTCAATGTTGGCTATTGAATTTTAAACTTTTTCATATGTGAGTAGTAAATTTTTAGTTGGGTAAGTTTTTAATTCTAAATCCGAATCGTAAAAGGTTGCAAAGATTTACTTAATTTGAGTACACCATGAGTTTGTTGTAGTTACCTCCTCAAAAGAATTACTAGTTTTGAGATGGAAGAAGGCTGAAGTATATCAATATCAATAAAAGTTGCATGTCATGGTTGTAAAAGATATTAACTTATTTGTGATTAACAAATATAAAGGGCCGCATACTTGTGTAAATCCATGTTTAAACCAATACCATCATCAACTATAGTCAAAGTTGGTCGCTACTCATATAGAATCTATAATTATGACACAATTTATATTGTCCACTGCTACTATTCAAGCAATCATGATGGAGAAATGGGGATATAAAATTTCATATTAAAAATCTTTGGATGGGAAGCATAAGGCATTTAGACACTTATTTGGTGATTTTATTTAATCGTATATAGATCTCCCACATTTGTTCTTGGCCATATAATAAGATAATCCTAGATGTGTTATTATTTGGAAAACCATCTCTCATAGTGTGTCAAACATTGAGACATATCAGTGCGTGTTCTGGTCATTCAAGCCATCTATTGAAGGGTTCACAAATTATCATCCTATACTAAGTATTAATGGTACATATTTGTATGAGAAGTATAAAGGGACATTATTGATTGCTATGAGATGTGATAGAAATAATTAGTTATTCCCATTGAAATTTTCTATTATAGAAGGCGAGAATATTGATAGTTGGGGAATTTTCATGGCATGTATTAGAAATAGAGTAACTTAATGGATAGGGATTTGCGTAATATCTGTCAGACATCCAGGTATTATAGTAGTTATGAGTGATCCTCATCTTCATTGGGATGCACCATATGCCTATCACAAGATCTATATGCATCATCTTGCAAGCAATTTTATGACAAACTTCAAAGATAAACTCTTAAAGAATTTGGTCTACAAAGTAGATGTTGCGACAACAGCACAAAAGATGAATTGGCATATGGCTACAATTGGGAGAATTAATTCTGAAGCACGACAATGGTTAGAGGTGATCCCTTTTCCGTTATGGGTACTTTCACATGATGGAGGTCGAAAATATGGAATAATGACAACCAATATGTCAAAGGTATTTAATAGTGAACATAAAGGGACTCATAGCTTACAAATCACTATATTAGCTCAGTTAATATTTTCTTTCCTTAATAGTTACTTTGTTGCAAGAAGGGAACTCGGTGCTGATAGATTGGCATCAGATGAGTAGTTCACACCATATGTTGATACTCAGATTCAAGGTCATGTAGGTAAGGCTGAATCAAAAGAAATTGTTCTTTACGATTACATATAGGGCATATTTTCATGTAAGGTCCAAGAGACCTCAACATAAATGATAAGAAATGCACATGTGGTATGACACTGATATATGGATTTCCATGTAGCCAAATCATAACAACATATTAGCATCAATGTGTTGATTTTTAGTTATTTGTTCAAGACTACTACACTACGTAGTCCTACTATGCCACTTGGGCAATCTTATTTTATCCCATATTCAAAGAAGATTAATATCTTTTTTATGATGGTCCAATGATTATAGCTCCTAAGTCAATGAAATGACAAAGTCAATGGCTATCCTAAATCAATCCGTTTGCATAATGAAATGAACATTAGGGAGGAAAAAACTAAGATAAAATGTTGGTTGTGCAAACAAAAGGGTCACAATCAGCAGTCTTGTAAGAATAGAAATCAAGTTTAGTTGTTTATTGGTAAATGAGGCCTCACTTTTTTGTTGTTATTTGGTATAGGACTTATGTACTAACATTAATTTATTGTAAATGAGGCCCTAAATATTTTGTTGTTGTATTGTATCAGACTTATTCAATTGAATGAAACATTCTTATTCTATGTGTGTATTATAAATTATCATTGTGATTAATATTGACAACCATGTTTGATAATTATTCTGGATTTGTTATATCTTATAGATATGGCTAGGGGGTTTCATGATGTGGATCTATCAGATACATCTATCTTGGTATTGAAAGATAGACATTGATCACACTTAGTAAATATAGACCAGGTACATAATTTATTAATTAGCAATTACTATTAGTAGTTTTAACATGTAATTTATACATAATCACTTTTAAATTTGGTTGTTTCATTGCTTATAGCTTCAGGAGATCCTCTGCCCTCGACAACAGATGAGAGCCTTCATGACTATGTGGAGGATGGAAATTTGGATTCAGTCATACATGATTAGGTCTGGATTTTATGGTATATATCATTTGGGCCACATTGTGATCGATTGGCCACTTATCACCTCACTCATCGAGAGATGGTGGCCCGAGACACACATGTTTAATGTTCTAGTAGGGGAGATGATAATTATCTTATAGGATGTCACCATCCTCCTTGGCCTTCATATCCATGACCCAGCAGTCACTGGCACAAATGTGTTTGATGTGGTGGTGTTGTGCGTGGAGTTGCTCAGTGTCATCCCATCCACCGATGCTATCAGAGGAGCCACTATCTTTTTGTGGTGGTTATATATATAGTTATACACCCCACCACCTATTGAAGATGAGGACACATTAGAGCATTGTGCATGTGGGTTCATCTTAGTGCTTATTGGATCCTTCTTGTTTGTGGACAAGAAGGGTGTGCATGTTCTCATGTTCTTTATCTCACTACTTTGAGATTTGATGGATACTACGATATATAGTTGGGGTGGTGTAGTACTAGCACATACAATCCATGAGTTATGCCGAGCTAGCTTAAATCATAGCCATGTTATTAGCAATTGTATTACACTCATACTAGTATGTAATAAATGAGAATGTGTGTTGTTATGTATGGATGATTTATCATATCTTTCTTACGCAATATAAAAATTACAATATTATGACCCAATTTCTCATTATTTTGTATTCAGCTATGGTCTTGGGAGAGACTTCACATCGGGCGACCCAATTTTGGGCAACCACATGCAGATATAGCACCACCACCCGCTCATGCCTTACACAATGCTGATGTCGATTTCGGGGATGGTGACCTACCGGAGGCTATTCGCAATGGATTACCAACTCAATCTATGGAAAAGCTAGTGGTAGAGCTAGCTTTTTCTCTAGGGTTCAGATGAAGAGTACCTTTGACATGGGTGCATAACCCATCGGGTGTACTCCTCCTAAACCGAGATCAACTAGATGCATAGACTCATGATCAAGTAATGTTTATGTAAAATTATATGGTTCTATATTAATTATAATTATTGTAAATTTTATTGATATTATGAGTTCACATGTAGGTGTCATGGCAACTATACGTGGGAGAGTTATTTGATTAGCTCCCATATATCTGCTTAGCTATTCAGGAGATCTAGTAGATGATGTCACAGCTTATTTGTTTCACGATTCTGAGTGACATCATCCAGATAAAGTCCTGCACCAGTTTGGGATGTTTCAAGAGATACCACCAACTTGCTCGTACAAGCAATGGTTGCATGCAATGGATGCACGTGGATGATATCAGTGCGATTTGGTGATGTATCATTCAACATACATAAATTTATAAGAGACACGAGTGGCTAGGATTATCACCTCACTTCCTATGGTAGATTTAATGGACTTTCATTATCTATACATGTAGTGGTATCATCTTATTACACGATGTTTTATGACACCATTACTTCATAGGGATGATATGAAGTTCCATACTACAGCCGGTAGTATGGATCTTTTGGTAAGTTAGAGTCATGTGTTTCTAAAATATTTTAACTAATTTTTAATAATTTGATTATGAAATTATAATTTTTTTTTCGTTTACTCAGATTGCCGCTATGGTTGATATAGCCATTCGCTCTCGTGTTGATACCCTTGGTGCTTTATGCGACCTACATCATATTGCCCGATCGGTGTTACACCAGATTGGTGAAGACCATCATATAGCTGGGTACACTAAGGAAGCTTCGACATCACATGAACCATTATTTAGACCTCTGGTGTCATCAACACCATCACGTATGCATCCCATTCGAGGTAGAGAGAGAGGGAAAGCGGGAATTGATCACAAAGGTCATGCTCGAGATGGTGGGTTAGGTCATGGTTCAGATAGTGAGATGGTTTAGGTACACTTCGAGCCGAAAATGCCTACTTTTTACCCCTCATCCAAGATGATTATACCTCAACACACCTACATATCACCTTACATACCCACTCAAATTGACGCATCACTTTCCCTACCCCCATATTGACACAATTCCTCTAAAAGTGCTTGTTCCTTCTGATTATCCAAGATATTCTCCGATCATCTTGGACACAATTCCTACTAAAGTTGTGTGCGTGTTAAATTTATCTTCTTCATGTCTTTTAAATAAATATTCTCATCTATTTTTTGTTGCGTGTGATATTTTGTGTGTGTTGATTGAAATAGAAAGGAGGGTACATATTTTGTTGCCAAGGTGAAATCAATTTTGAGGCACTCGGTATGATGCCTCCCACAACCAATATCTTTGAGAGATTGTTCATAGATATGATTAGATTGCGAGAGCACTTGTTGACTATGCACAAAAAAAGGCTGGAGGCACCTCCAACTCTTTTTGTGGGACCTAGGAGAAGATTGTCAGTTCTGCATCATAGATATTATTTGATGTTTAGCATGCTTATGTATTTGTTGGATAATTAGAACTCATGTGTGTGTGTGTGTTAGCTTGAGATATGGTTTTAATTTATTTTGCAATTTTTCTAGTTGGATACAATAGAATCTATGTATCCTATAATTTAATTTTTTGGACTTGAGATGTGGATAATTAGAGGACTGATGATGATTTCTATATAATATGCAAATGCTGAATTGTTTGCAGCTGCAGGGTTTGGTAAAGAGGAGGAGGCCAATGGTGGAATAAATGGCTGAAAAATTTGGGGGGTTAGGTGAAAATGAAGAAAATAAAAATGGAGGAAGGGAGAAGAAGATCAGACAGGGATAAACTCATTCAAAAGCCAGTGTTCTAAACGATAGATATTAGTTTAATTAAATAGTCATCATTCCCAATGGCAGCATTTGAAAATTTTTAAATTCAATAGCTGGCATTGAGAATGACGATCATTGGTTTAATTAAATAGTAGTCATTACTAAAGTTGGCATTTAATAATTTTTGAAATTCAAATACTGGCATTGTGAATGATGACCATTAGTTTAATAAAATAGGCATCATTCCCAAAACCGGCATATGAAAATTTTTAAAAATCTATAGCCAGAATTCACAACGCTGGCCTTTGATTTTTAAAATTCAAAATCATGGCTATTAATATTAAATTCTAAATATAATTTTCAAGATAATTATTTAGTGAGGGATTTTTTCGTTGAAAAATTTGCCGCCAATCTTTGTGCAAAAATGCTAGAGATATTTTTCCATCAGAAATTTTTACCACTATTCCATCAAAAATTGTTACAAATTATTCATTCGATATAAAATTAAACATATCTTGCTATTCCCTAGCTAATTCCTTTGAAATTAGATAGGGATTATTTGCCTAGCAAATTTTCGATGCTAAACAAATAATTTTTTATGGTGTATGTGTCTATCTATCTATATATTTATTTATCTATGTATCTATCTGTCTGTCTGTCTCTATGGATATCTATATATTTATATATCTATATATCTATATATCTATCTATTTGACTATTTATCTATTTATCTATTTTTCTATCTATCTATCTCTTCTATTTATCTAACAACCAATCAATAAATCGGTCTATATATCTATTTATCTATCTATCTATATATATATCTATCTATTTATGAATCAATATATCTATCAATCTATCTATGATTCTATCCTTTATATCTATTTGTCTATCTATCTATCTCTCAATCAATCTAAATATATATATATATATATATATATATATATATATATATATTAATTTATCTATCTATCTATATATCTGTCTATATATATGTCTATTTTTCTATCTATCTATTTATCTATCTATTTATCTATTTATTTATCTATCTACATATCTATCTTTCATTATATCAATCTATTTATTAATTAATCTACCTATTTGTCTATCAATGTATCTATAAATCTATTGTCAATATATTTATCTATCTATTTGTCGGTATGTCTGTCTAACTATCTATCTATCTATTTGTCAGATGGTCTATTTTTCTGTCTGTCTATGTGTCTAGTTGTCTGCTTGTTTATATATCTATCTGTCTAGATATCTATAAGTCTTTCTATGTCAATCTGCCAAACTATCTATCTACCTGACAATTTGCATGCATAAATATTTGTATGTTTATTTATCTATTTATCAATCAATCAATCTATCTATCTATCTACCTATGTGTCTATCTATTTGTAGATGTATCTATCTATGTATTTATCTATTGATCTTTCTATCTATGTGACTATATATCTATCAATCTAACTAAATATTTATCTATCTATCTATCTGTCTATATATCTATCTATCTACCTATTGATCTATATATATATATATATGTCTTTTTATCCATCTATCTATATGTCTATTTATATGACTATCTATGTATCTATCTATCTGTTGATTTCATTATCAATTTGTATCTCTATCTATTTATCTATCTATCATTCTGACTATCTATCTATCTGATCTATCTATATGTCTATCTCTCTTTCTTTCTATCTTTCTAAAAATTTGTCTATCTATTCATCTAAATATCGATCTACTTATCTATGTATCTATTTGTATATCAATCTATCTAGCAATCTATCTATCTGCCTGTCTTTCAATCTATATATCTTTCAATCTATCAATCTCTCTATCAATTTTTATATCAAATTGTATATCAATCTATCTATCAACCTATCTATAAATCTATTTATTAATCTATCTATTAATCTATCTATTAATTTTCCTATTAAACAATAAATCTATCTCTCTATCTTACTATCTATCTATCTATATGTATTCTGTGTCTATCTATCTGTCTATTTATTCGTTTATCTAACTATATATCTAAATATCTATTTATTTGTCTATCTATCTATCTACATATCTGTCTGTCTATCTATATATCTATATGTCTATCTATCTATATATCTATGTATCTAATTATCTATCAATCTATCTATATATCTATCTGTCTGTCTATCTATCTATCTTTTGTCTATCTATCTATCTCTAAATCTTTCTGTCTATCCATTTGTTTCTCATTCATATATCTTTCTCTCTATCTATATGACTATCTATCTTTCTTTCTATTTATCTATCTATATGTCTATCTATATATCTTACTAATTATCTACCTATCTATCTATCTATATATCTATCTTTATATCATTCAACCTATCAATTTATTTATCAATAAATCTACCTATTTCTCTATCAATCTATCAATCAATTTGTCTATCATACTATTTATATATCTATCAATGTGTCTATCAATTTATTTATCTATCTGTCTATTTTTCTGCCTATCTATCTATCTACCTATCTACTAATTATTAGTTTGTCTATCTATCCATTTATTTGTATATCTATCTATCTATCTATTTATCTATATATCTATCTATCTATCTATCTATTTATCTATATATCTATCTATCTATCTATCTATCTATCTATCTATCTGTCTGTCTGTCTAACTATTTATCTATGTGTCTATCTATCTATCTATTTGGATGTCTAACTATTTGTCTATATATCTATCTTTCTATCTATCTGTTTATATATCTATGTATTTATTTGTCTATGTATATGCCTTTCACTCTAATTAAGTATCTATCTATTGATCTATCTATCTATATGATTATCTATATGTCTATCTATTTTTGTAATTATTTGTCTATCTATCTATCTGTGTATCTATCTAGGTATTTATTTGTCTATCTATTTTTCTATCTATTTGTCTATCTATATATCTATCTTTCTACCTATTTATCTATCTATCTATCTAAATGTTTGTCTATGTATCATTCTATCAACTATCTATCTAACATTCTTTCTTTCTATCTAAATATATATTTATGTATCTGTCTTTCAATTTGTCTATCTATATGTATATCAATCTCTCAATCAAATTTGTATATGAAACTATGCATTAATCTGTCTATCACTCTATCTATCATTCTGACTTTTAATCTATCTATTAATTTGTCTATCAATCAATCAATCTAACTATCTATTTATGTGTCTCTCAATCAATCAATCTATCTGTCTATCTATGTATTAATCTGTGTCTGTCTATATGTCTATATATTTGTCTATCTATCTATATAATTGTAAATCTATATATCATTTTATTTATCTATCTATTTGTCTGTCTATCTATTTATCTATATATTTATTTATATATATGTATGTATGTCTACCTATTTATATATATATATATATATATATCTATCTACCCGTCTATTTGTCTATATCTTTATTCATCTTTCTGTATATCAATTTTTCAATCTTTCTGTATACCTTTTTGACTATCTATCTGTCTATCTATCTGCCTATCTATCTATCTATCTCTCTATTTATCTATCTATATATCTATTAATCTATTTATTTTTCTATCAATCAATCTATCTATCTATCTTTCTTTCTATCTTTCAATCTAATTATCAATTAATCTACCTATTTTTTTATCTATTTGTTAATCAATCTATCTATTGAACTATTTATCTATCTATATATTTATCTATCTCTATGTCTATATGTCTATCTTTTTTTCTGCATATCTATATGTTTATCTGTCTGGTTGTCTAACTTTTTCCCTTAATGTTTATCTTCCAAACTATCTATCTAACTAATTGTCTGTTTTTCCTAACTATCTGTCTGACTATCTATCTATTTATCTGTCTATCTTTCTATCCTTTTATCTAATTATATATCTAACTAACTAACTGTCTGTCTGTCTATCTACCTATCTATTTGCCTTTCTATAAGTCTATCTATATGTCTAACGACTTTCTATCTATCTAACTATATATCTATCTATCTATCTATTTATATATTATCTGTCTATCTACCTATGTATGTATCTATCTATCTATAAATCTATCTATCTATCCATCTTTTTATCTATCTATCAATCTATATGACTATTTATCTATCTAACTATCTATTAATATAACTATCTATCTATCTATCTATCTATCTATCTATATGTCTGTATATCTATTTTTCATATATATATCCATCGATCTATCTAATAATCTATTTATCTATCTATATATCTATATATATATCGATATATTTGTATATCTATCTATCTATCTATTTGTCAAAAAAATCTATCTATCTATTTGTTTATATATTTTTATATTTATCTATCTATCTATTTGTCTATCTATTTATCTATGTATCTATATATAGATCTATTTGTCTTTCTATATGTCTTTTAATTTTTCTTAGCTATCTATATATTAATCTATCTATCAATTTATATATCCAATTGTGTATCAATCTATCTACAAATCTATCTATCTATCTATTAACCTTATAATCAATCGATCTATCTATCTCTCTACCTATGTTGTTATCTATCTATCTATCTATCTATCTAATTATCTATATGTCTATATATGTGACTATCTATCTATCTATTTCTCTATATATATATATATATCCATCAATCTATCTGTCTATGTTTTTATCGATCTAATTGTCTATCTTTTTATCTTTTAATTTTTCAATCTTTCTATCTATCTTTCTGTCAATCTATCTATTTATTATTCTATTTATCTAACTATCAAACTCTCTATCTGATTGTAAATGTATCCATCTATCTCTCGTTTTATCAATCTATCTATCTTATTGTAAATGTATCCATTTATCTCTCTATCTATCATTTTATCTGTCAATCTATGTGTCTATCTATCTTTCTATGTATCAATCTATCTATTTTTCTAACTATCTATATATTATCTATTGATCTATCTCTAAATTTATTTGTCTATCAATAATAATCTATCTATCTATCTATGTATGTATGTATCTATCTGCTTATCTATATATCTATCGATCTATCTATCTATCTATTTATCTTTCTATCTATCTATATATCTATTCTTATATTTGTGTATTTATCTATATATTAATCTATATAACTTTCTATCCATCTTTCAATATATCTATCTATCAATCTGTCTAATTATCTGTCTTTTCCTCTATCTATCTATATATCTATTTATTTGTCTATCTATCTATCTATCTATTGTCTATCTATCAGTCTATCATTTTGTCATCTTTTTTTCCTATCTATGTATCTATCAATCTATTTTTCTATCTATCTATCTAACTACCTATCTATCTATCTTTTAGTCTATTTATCTATCTATCTATATATTTTTCTATCTATCGTTGTAATAATACATCTATCGATCTATCTATTTATATATCTATCTATCAAACAATCCAACTATCTATCTATCTATTTTGCTATCTATCTATTGTCTATTTATCTATCTATCTATCAATCTACATGTCTTCTATCTATTTAATTATTTATCATCCTATCTATTTATCTATCTATCTGTCTAATTTCTATCTATCTATCTATCTATCTATTTTATTAATTTTTATTTATCTATATGTCTATCAATAATCTATCTATCTATGTATCTATCTAAATAATAATCGATCGATCAATCTATCTATCTTTTAATTTCTTTATCAATCTTTCTGTCTATATAATTATATATCTATCTATCTTTCTGTCTATATATCTATATATCTAAAAAAATTTTTTTCTAGCTATCAATCTGTATATCTATCTATCTATTTATGTATCTATCTATTTATTTGTCTATCTATCTATCTATATATTTATTTGTCTATCATTTAATTTGCAAACCTATCTAACTATGAATTTATATCAATCTGTCTATTAATCTTTATATCAAACTATCTATAAATTAGTCAATCTATATATTAATATGTCTATCAATGTGTCAATCTAAATATTTATAAATCAATCAATCAATCAGTCTGTCTATATTTATATCTATCTATTTCTCTATATATGTGTCTATCTAACTATCTAACAATCTATCTATTTATCTACCTATCTATGTGTCTAACTATCTATCTTTTTATTTGTCTAACTATCTATTTATCTATCTATCTACCTGTCTATCTATATATCTATTTATCTTTATATATATCAGTCTATCTATCATTCTATCTATCTGTCTATCTTTGTAACTATATATTTGTATATATATGTGTCTATCCATTTTACTATCGATATGTCTATCTATCTATCTACCTATCTCTATAACTATCTATCTATTTATATTTTATCTGCATATGTATCTATTTATCTATCTAGCTATCTATTTATTTATCTATATATCTATCTATATATCTATCTATCTATTTGTCTATCTTTATATCTATCTATCAATCTATATATTTATCTATCTATCAGTATGTCTATCCATATGTTTATTGATATGTATATCAATTTTTATAATAATGTTTATATCAATCTATCTATCAATGTGTCTATCAATATGGCAAACTATCTCTTAATCTGTATGTATCTATATATGTATATCTATATATCAATCTACTTATATATCTATTTATTTATCTGTCGATCTATTTGTATGTCTATCTATTTGTATATCAATCAATCATTTAATATATTTAACTATTAATATATCTACCAATTATCTATATATCTATCTATCTTTTATCGGTCTATATGTTTGTTTGTTTTATTTGACTATCTGTCAATCTTTCTATCTATTTATTTGTCTATCTATTTTTCTATCTATTTATCTTATATTATTTCTTTCTCTTTTTATTTGTCTATATATCAATCTATTTATCAATCTATGAATTTGTTTACCAAACTATCTATCTATCTAACTATCTATATAATATCTATCTGTATATATATTTGTCTATATATCTATTTAACTATATATCTATATGTTTATCTATCTATTTGTCAGTTTATCTGGATGTTTGAATGTCTACCAATCTATTTGTCTATCTTTCTATCTATTTGTCTATCTATTTGAATATTTGTCTCTCTATCTATTTGTCTATCTGTCTATGTATCTATCTATCTGTCTATCTGTCTATGTATCTATCTATCAATCTATCTATATATAGATCTATCAATCAATTTGTCTATCTATTTGAATATTTGTCTCTCTATCTATCTGTCTATCTGTCTATGTATCTATCTATCTGTCTATCTGTCTATGTATCTATCTATCAATCTATCTATATATATATCTATCTATCAATTTGTTTATTAATTTGTCTATTTATGTGTCTATCTAGCTATCTAATTATCTATTTATTTGTATAACTATCTATCTATCTGTCTAATATTCTATTTATCTATCTGTCTGCTTATCTATCTATCTATATGTCTATCTTTCTATCTCTTTATCTACCTATATATCTATTTGTATATCTATCTGTCTATCTATATCTCAAATAATCTATCTATCTGTCTATAAATCTATCTATATGTAATTCCATCTATCTATAAATTAGGCTAATAATCTACATATTTATCTATCTATATATCTATATAATCTGTCTATATATCTATCTATCTATCTATTTATCTATGTATCTATCTATCGATCTATATATCTATTTATCTATCTATAATTCTATCTCTATCTTTCTGTCTATGTTTCTATATATATGTCTAACAATCTATATGTCTATATATTGGTCTATCTTTCTCCCTATCTATTTATTTACATATATATCTATATATTTATTTCTTCATCTATATGTATATCTATTTTTCTATATATTGATATATCTATTTATCTATCTTTCTATCTAATTAATTATTTGTTTATTTATTTGTCTAATGATATGCCTATCTATCTATCTATCTAACTATTGAATGGTATATCTATTTGTATATCTATCTATCTATATTTTGAATGGTTTATATATTTGTATATTTTTCTATCTAATTGTCTATTAATTTTTCTAACTATCTTTCTATCAATCAGTCTATTAATTTGTCTATCTATCTACCCATCAATTTTTCTATTATTATTTTTATAAATTTGTATATCTATGTGTCTTCTAATTTATATTTCTATCTATCTATATATCTATCTATATGTCTATTTATATGTTTATATATCTATCTATTTTTCTATCAATATATATATATATCAATCAATCTATCTATCTTTCGTTCTATATATCTAACATTTTATATATATGTCTATCTATAGTTATATCTATTTATCTTTCTAACTATATATATACCTAGCTGTATAACTCTTAGTCTATCTATCTGTCTATCTATTTGACTATCAATATTTTTATCTTTCTATCTTTCTATTTGTCTTTTTATCCATCTGTCATTCAATCTTTTTATCTATCTATCTTTCTTTTTATTTATCTATCTATCTATAAGTGTTTCTATTTGTCTATCAATTTTTCTGCATATCTGTCTATCTATCTTTCTATCAAGCTAACAATATATCTATCTATCTATCTATAAGTTTATTTATCTATCTATATATTGGTCTATCTATCTATCTATCTATATGTAAGTCAGTCTATCTTTATATTTAATTATCTATCTATTTTTATATCTATCTATGTATCTTTCTGTTTATCTATCTGTCTATTTATCTTTCTATCTAACTAACAAACTATCGATCTATCTATTTATCTATCTATATATCAATCTATCTATCCATTTGTCTATCTATTTTTATCTATCTATCTATCTACCTATCTATCCATCAATCGATCTATCTATCTATTTTTATCTATATAGATATCTGTCTATTAGTTTGTCTATGTATCTATTTATCTTTCTAACATTTTGTCTATCTATTAATCTAAATATCAATATATCGATATATATGTGTCTCTATCTATCAATCTGTCTATTTATCTTTCTATCTATTTATCTATCTCTCTATCTATCAATATGTCTATCTATCTATCTATGAATGAATATATATATATCTCTCTATATCTATCTATCTATCCGTCTATTTGTTTATCAATATTTCTAACTATTTCATTATTTATCTATCTATCTATCTATGTATCTATCTATTTGTCTCTCTATCTATCAGTATATCTATCTATAAGTCTATCTAACTATCTATTTATCCATCTATCTATCTATCTATTATTCAATCTATCAATATGTATTTTATATGTGTATAAATCTATCTATCTATATATTTGTCTCCCTATATGGCTGTCTATCTATATATCTATTTTTTATCTATTTGACTATCTATCTAATTATAAATCAGTTAATCAATCTATCTATTAATATGTCCTTCTATCTCAATATATTTGTCTATATATCTATCTATATGTTTATCTATCTATATATCTATCAGGTAATTGATAAGTCTATTAAATTATCTATCTATCTATCTCTCCGTCTCTTTATCTCTCTATCTAAGAATATGTCTATCTATCTATCTATATATCTATTTATCTATTTATTTATTTATCTATATGTCTATCTATCTTTCAATCTAATTGTATATCTATCTTTCTATCTAATTGTCTATTAATCTATCTATTAATTTGTGTTTTAATCTATCTATCTATCTATCTATTTGACTATCTATCTATTTATATACATATTAATCAATCTATATATCTATATGTTTATATAATTATCTATCTATCTATCTCTTTATCTATCTATATGTCTATCTATCTATGAATTTGTATGACTATCTTTTTTTCTATCTTACTATCTATATGTCTATATATATATATATATATATATATATATATATATATATATATATATATCTATCTATTTATCTATCTATTAGTCTATCTATTTGTTTATATATTTATATATATATATCTATCAATCTAACTGTGTGTCTGTCTATCTATTGATCTATCTATCGATCTATCTATCTATCTAGTTGTCTATCAGTCGATCTATCAATCTTTATATCAATCTATTTGTCAATCTATCTAATAATAAATCTTTAAATCGGCATATCTATTTGTTTAAATATTTGTCTGTCTATCTATCTATCCATCTATCAATCTATCTATTTATTTGTTTAAATATATGCCTATCAATGTGTTTATCTATCTCTCTATCAATGTGTCTATCTATTTGACTATCTATCTATTTGACTATCTATCTATTTATTTATTTATCTATCTATTTGTCAATCTATCTATTTATGAATCTCTCTATCTATTTATAAATATGTCTATCTATTTATTAATGTAACTATATATTTATCTATATATCTATCTAATAATCTTGATATCTACCTAACTATCTATCAGTATATCTTTCTTTCTTTCCATCTATCAATCAATCTATCTATTGTCTATTTTTCTATCTATTTGTATATATATCTATTTATATATCTATCTATGTATCTATAAATATGTCTATTTATCTATTTGTCTATATATCTATCAATCTATATCCGTCTATGTATAAGTCTATCTATATGTCGATCTATTTGCTAAATATCTGGCTACTTTTTGTATTCCTATATGTCAATTTATTTGTTTATCTATTTGTATATCTATCTGTCTATTTGACTAAATAATATTATATTTATCTATCTATTTATCCAACTATCTTTATCTTTCTGCCAATATTTTTATCAAACTATCTATCTATCTATCTTTTTATCTATCAATCTATCTATCTATCGATCTATTTAATAATATATCAATTAATCAATCAATCAATCTCTTCATCTATCTATCTATCTATGTTTCTATCCAACTATTTGTATATATATTTGTATAACTATCTATCAATATCTCTGTATATTTATCTATCTATCTATTTGTATATCTTTCTGTCTATCAATCTATTTATCTATATGTCTATCAATCAATCTATCTATCTATCTATCTAACTATTTGTAAAATCTATCTGACTATCTATTTATAAGTCTATCTATAAATTTATCATTTAATCTATCTGTCTATCTTATATGTCTATCTATCTGTGTATCTATCATTCTATCTATTTGTCTATTATCTCTCTTTCTATCTGTCATTTATCTGTCCATCTATCTATCTATCTTTAATTTATCTTTCTATCTATCATTCTAGTTTTATGCATATCTATCTGTCTATCTATGTATCATTTTATCTATCTATCTATATTTTTATCTGTCTTTCTATCTATTTATCAATCTATCTATGAATCTATGTATCATTTTTTCTATCCAACTATTTATATATATATATATATATATATATATATAATATATATATATATATATATCTATCTATCTATATATTTGTATATTTATTTGTATATCTCTCTATTTCTATGTCTATATAGTTATCAATCTATTTATCTATCTATCTATCATTCTATCTATATATATATATATATATATACCTAACTATCTATCTATTAGTCTATCTACCTATCTATCTATCATGTCTATCTATATGTCTATCTCTCTATTTATGTATCTAACTATCTATCTTTTTATCTATTTGTCTATATTTATGTCTATCTATCTGTCTATCAATCTGTCTATTAATCTATCTATCAATTTGTCCATCACTCTTTCTATCAATTTATCTTTCAATCTATCTATGTATCTTTTTTTAAATCTTTCCAACTTTTCTCTATCTATTTGTCTATGTATTTGACTATCTATCTATCTGTCTATCTATATATATGTCTGTCTGTCTATCTATATTTTTATCTATTTTTTATCCATCTATATATATATCTCTCTCTATCAGTCTGTCTATTTCTTTATCTAATTATCTGTCCATCTAACTATTTATTTTCTTTCTATTTATCTAACTATCTCTCTATATATCTATCTTTCTATCTATTTTTTTTGCCTATCTATTTATCAGTTTATCTATCGAACAATTTATCTATCTATATATCTATATGTCTATCTATCTATCTATCTTTCTATATATCTATCGATCTATCAATATGTTTGTCTCTCTATATGTCTATGTGTTTATTTATCTATATTTATATCTATTTTATGTATAAATATTTATGTCCATCTATCTATTAAACTATCTAAATATCTATTTTCAATTTGTCTATCTCGTTAAATATATAACTATATTTCTATATATAAGTCTATTAGTCAATCTTTTTTTCTATCTATGTATATGTCTATCTATGTATTATTCAATCTATCTGCATATCTATCTATCTATCTATCTGGCTATCATTCTAAGTATTTATATATCATTCAATCTATCTATTTGTTTATGAGCCTATCAGTCTATATCTCTATATGTCTATCAAACTATCTATAAATTTATCTATTTGTCTAATTATCTAATCATTCTCTCTATCTATCTATCTATCAATCTATCAATGTATCTATCTATCTATCTATCTCACTATATAACTATCTAACTATCTATTTTTCTATATGTATAACTAACTAACTATCTTTCTGTCTATTAGTCTATTTATCTATATGTCTATCTATCTATCTATCTGTTTATATATATATATTTCTATATCTCTCTATCTGTCTATATTCTATCTATCTATCTATTTATTAATTAATTTGTTTATTTGCCTATATGTCTATCTTTTTAAGTGTCTATCTATCTTTCTATTTTAGTATATGTCTATCTATCTATCATTTTTTCAATCTATCTATCTTCCTATTTGTCTATCTGACTATTTATCTATTTGTTAATCTATATATGTATCTTTCTATATGTCTATATGTCTAGACTAAATGTCTATTTATCTATTTATATATTTTTTTAAATGTCTATCTTTTTATTTGTGTAACTACCTAAAATTTATAATTCTATTTGTATATCTATATATATATATATATATATATATATATATATATATATATCTATGTATCTATTTTCCAATATGCTTATCTATCTATCTATCTATCTATCTGTCTGTTTGTCTGTCTATATGTTTATCTATTTATATGTCTATCTGTTTGTCTGTCTATATTTCTATCTATTTATATGTCTATTTGTCTATCTATCTATCTTTCTATCTATTCATCTATCTATCTATCTAACTTTCTATCTATCGATCTATCTATCTATATATCTATCTATCTATCTATCTATATGTTTATTAATCTATTTCTCTATTTTTTTTATTTTTTTATCTGTCTAAAATGACTATATGTTTATATATCTATTTATCTAACTATCAACTATATATTTTTATTTATATATCTATCTATCTAACTAACTTACAGCATTTATGTCAATTAGTCTATTAGTCAATCAATCTATCTATATATTTATCTATTTATTTATCTATCTATGAATCTATGTATCTATCTATTTGTTTATATAATTATCTGTCTATCTTTTTATCTATCTATCTATCAATTTATCTAACTATCTATCTATCAATTTTTCAATTTGTCTATATCTTTATTTATCTATCTATCTATATATATATCTATCTATCTGTCTGTCTATCTTTCTATTTACCTATCAATATCTCTATCTCTCTATCTATCTATTTATTTTTCAATCTAACTATCTAACTTTATAACTATCTATATGTCTAACTATTTAACTAGTTTTCTATTTATTAGTCTTTTGATCTATTTATCTATCTGTCTATTTTTCTATCTATCGAATTATCTAACTTTCTAACTATCTATATGTCTATATGTCTAACTAGCTAACTAGTATTATATCTATCAGTCTTTTGTTCTATCTATCTATCTATCTGTTTATCAATCTATCAATTTGTATGTTTGTCTATCTGTTTATTGTTTATCTGTCTATCTATTTCTGTGACTATCTAACTATCAATCATCAATCAATCAATCAATCTATCTATCTTTCTTTCTTTATTTTTATCTTATTATGTGTCTATCAATAAATTAATCTTTCTCACTATTTATCTTTCTGTATATATGTCTATCTATCTTTATGTTTATATGTCTATATGTGTATTTATCTACATATTTTCTATAAATCTATATATCTATCTATCTATCTATCTATCTTTTTATAAATCAATCAATCAATCATTCTTTTTATTTATCTTTATATTTTTAGTATATATATATGTCAATCTATATATCTATCTATATGCCTATTAGTCTATGTTTTTATCAATATATTAATTTTTCTATCAATATGTCTATCTTTCTATCTAGATATCTATCTATTTATCTTTAAATCTAACTATCTATCTCTTTATCTATCTATCTATCTATCTATCTATATATTACTCTATCTGCCTATCTATCTATATATCACTCTGTCTGCCTATCTATCTATCATTCTATCTAGCTATCTTTCTAAGTGTCTATTCAATTATCTATCTGTCTATCTATCTACCTATTTGTTTAATTATCTTTTTGCATACCAAACTATCTCGTTAATTTTTTGTCTATTTATTTATATGTTTATCTATCTATAAGTCCATCTATTTATCTGTCTATCTATCCATCTATCTAACTTTTTATTATTCGATCTTTCTAACAGTCTTTATATAATTATTTGTCGAGCTGTATATCTATCTAACTATCTCTCTATCTATTAGTTTATTAATCTATTTACTATATATGTCAATTTATTTATCTATCTATTTATCTATTTATATATTTTTTAAAATTATCAATCTATCTATATATCTATTTATCTATCTATCTGTATGTCTGTCAATTTGTTAGTCTTTCTAACTATATATCAATATATGTATCTACAAATCTATCTATTTATTTAATTATGTTTCTATGTATTTATCTATCTTCCTATTTATCTATCAAATTATCAGTCAATTTGTCTATCTGTCTATATATTTTTCAATCTATCTATCTATAAGTCTATATGTCTATCAATTTATTTAACTATCTATTTATTTTTATCTATATATCTGTCTATTTTTCTAAATGCCTACATTTTAATATATTTATTTGTGTAACTATCTATCTATTTGTGTAACTATATTTCTTTTTATTTTTCTATCTGTATAACTATCTAACTATCTTTCTATCTATTAGGCTATTAGTTAATCTATATATCTATATATATATATATATATCTATCTATCTAAATATGTATCAGTCTATTTATCTGTCAATCAATCTATCTATCTATCTATCTTACCTATCTTTATGTCTATCTATCAATCTAAATATCTTTCTATCTAACTATATGACAATATGTTAATTGGTTTACATGTCAATATCTATATATGTCTATATGTTTATCTATTTATCTGTCTATCTAACTTTCTATTTAGCTATCTATCTGTCTGTCTATCTATTATCTATCTTTCGATTTATCTATGAATTAGCCTATCTATCTATTTTTATATCAGTGTATTTGTCTACATGTCTATAAGCATATCAATCAATCTATCTATCTATTTCTTTATTTGTATGTCTATCTTTCTTTCTGTCTATCTATCTATTTGTTTATCTAACTTTTTGTTTATCTATCTATCTATCTATAAATGTAAATATAAATCTATCAATCTATAATTCTATGTATTTGTCTATCTATCTATCTATCTATCATACTAACTATCTATCTATCTATTACTATCTATTATCTTTTTTATATCTATTTATATTTTAATATATATATATATATATCTAACTATTTATATGTCTTTTTATTAAGGTCTTTCTTTCTATTTGTCTATCATCTATCAAACAATTGGTATATCTATCTTTTTATCTATCATTCTATCTAACTATATGTCTATTTGTCAATTAGTCTATCTATTTGCCTTTCTATCTATTTATCTATGTAACTATATGTCAAATATATATCTATCAATCTATTTATCTATATTTTCAATCATATCTATCATCTATGTGCCTATCTATCTTTCTATCTATCTAACTATCTATATATCTATGTATCTATATGTTTATATGTTAATCTATCTATCTATCTGTCTATCAATCTATTAATCTAACTATCTATCCCTCTACCCATCTAATTTTCTATCTATCTTTTCTATGTGACTATCTGTCAATCAATCTTTATGTCTATCTATATGTGTAGAAGTCTATTTGACTACTTGTTTATCTAAAACGTATCAATCTATTTATTTATATATCTATATAACTATCTAATTGCCTAACTCTCTAGTTGTCTATCTATCTAACTATATAATTGACTTTATATTAATCACACTTTCTATCTATTAGTATATCAATCTATCTATCATTCTATTTGACTATCTATCAATCTATCTATTTTTCTATCTATCTATCTATCTTTATATATATATATATATATATATATATATATATCTGTGTGTGTGTGTGTGTGTGTATTTATCTAACTATCTACCTATCTGTCAATCTATCTATATATCTATGTGACCATCAATCTATATATCAATTTATCTTTCAGATTATATGCCTATCTACCTATATGTCTATATGTCTATTTATCTATATATATCTCACTCTATTTATCTATCTACCAAGTATCTATCTGCTTATATGCCTATCTATAGATCTACCTATTTTTCTATCTATTTTTATATCTACCGTTCAAACTATATATATATATATATTTCTATCTATTTATCTTTCTTTTTGTCTATCTTTATATCTATCTATATATTTATTAATGTGTATTTCTATATATATATATATATATATATATATATATATATGTGTGTGTGTGTGTGTGTGTGTGTGTGTGTGTGTGTGTCTATATGACTTTTTTTTATCAGTCTATCTTTTTATCTATCGATCTATCTATATGTTTATCATTCTAACTGTCTATATGTGTATTTTTATTTCTATATATATGGATATCTATCTATCTCTCTCTCTCTCTTTCAATCTATTTGTTTATCTATCTATCTGTCTATCTGCCTATCTGTCTATATATCTATTTTCTTTATATCTATCTATATATCTATCTTTTGATTTATCTGCCTATTTGTCTATATGTCTATATATTTAAATGCCTATCTTTCTATTTATCAAACTATCAATTTGTCTTTTATCTAATTTTCTATATATATATTTATCTATCTATCTGGGTATCTATATATCTATATATCATTGTATATGTCTATTTGTGCAACTATCTATCTATCTATCATGTCTGTCTATTTATTTATTTGTATATCTATCTATCTATTTATCTATCTTTTTGTCCATCTGACAGTCTATGTATATGTATATCTGTTTATCTATCTATTTTTGTATTTATCAATCTATCATTGTATAAATCTTGTATGTGTGTATCTATCTATCTTTCTATTTGTCTGACTATCTAATTGTGTTTTAGTCTATAAGTCAGTCTATCTATCTTTATATCTATATCTTTATCTCTCTATCTGTCTATCAATCAATTAATCTATCCATCTACATATCTATTTATCTATTTATCATTCTAAAAGTCAATATGTCTATCTACCTTTGTATATATCTATCTATAATTCTTTCAATCTACGTGCCTCTCTATTTATCTATCTTTCTGACTATCTCTCTATTAGTGTATTTTTCTATGTGTCTATCTGTCTATCTGTCTATATGACTTTCTATCTATTTTTCTATCTATTTATTTATTTATCTATCTATTTATCTTTATGTCAATTAGTCTGTGTATTTGTCTATATGCCAATCTGTAGTTCTATCTATCTATCTATCTGTCAATCTATCTTTCTACATATCTGTATATCTATCTATCTTTCTATCTAAATGTATGTGTAGTTGTCTATAGATTTATCTTTCAACTTCTAAATTTGTCTTTTTGTATATCTCTTTATCTATTTATATGTCTATCTTTCTATCTATATTTGTGTATTATCTATCTTTCTATCTATTTATCTATCTATCTTTATATCTATATATGTATATATCAATGTGTTAATCCATCTATCTATCGATTTATATGTATATTTATCTATCTATCGGTCTATCTGTTTATTTGCTTATCCGTCTATTTTCCTATCAACTATATATCTTTATACTAATCTGTATATATATATATATATATGTATATAAGCCTATATATCTCTCTCTATCTATCTACCTAACTATCTATCTGCCTAAACATCTATCTATCTAATGATCTTTCTACCTATCTATCAATCTATCTATTCACTATCTATCTATCTATTTATCTATATGTATATTTATCTATCTATATATCTTTTTATCTATCTATTAATCTTTATGTTTATCTATCTATGTATATATCTATGTATCTATATATCTATCTATCCATCTATCTCTCTATCTATGTTTATATCTATCTATCAGTCTATCTATCTATTTATCTATTTTTTTATCTATCTGTCTATCTATCTATCTGCATATTAGCCTATCTATATAACATTTAACAATCTATTTTGTTATCTATCTATTTCTCTATCTAACTTTCAAACATTCTATCTATCAAAAAATCTATCTATCTAACCATCAATCGATCTAACTATCTACCTATCAATCTATATGTGCATTTGTCTATCTATCTATCTATCTATACATATGTCTAACTATATAATGACTATCTATCTATCTTTCTATTTGTCTATCCATCTATCTTTTTGTTGATTTATCTTTCTATCTTTTTGTCTATCTCTCTATGTCTCTATCTATCTATATATTTATCTATCTTACTATATATGAATCTTTATATCTATCAATTTGTCCATCATTATATATGTCTATCTATCTATCTATATATAAGTCTATATGTCAATCTGTCTTTCTGGCTATCTATTTATTTATTTATTTTTCTATATATTTTTCTATGTATATATCTAGTAATCTATAAATCTATTTATATGTCTATCTATCTATCTATTTATCCATCTATCTATCTGTTTATTTATTTATCTTTCATTAAGTCTATCTATCTAGTTACCTATCTACTTATCTACTTATACGTCTATCTATCTATCTATTTATGTATATATCTATCTATCTATTTATCTAATTATCTATCTATCTGTAAATTTGTCTATTTATTTTTTGATATGTCTATCTATCTATCTCTCTATATGTCTATCAATCTATTTTTCTATCTATCTATCTATCTTTCTATCTATATATTAGACTATTTTTTTACCAATCTATATTTCTATCTATGTATTTATCAATCTATAATTTTATAAATATATGCATCTATATATTTATTTATCTATTTGTCTATCTATTTAACTATCTAACTATCAATTTATTTATCTATCTAATAATATAATATATGTTTCTGTCTATATGTCGATCAATCTATCTATTTAATTGTATATATATATATATATATATATATATATATATATATCTATCCATCTATCTATGTATTTGTCTTTCTTCCAATCTATTTATATATCTATCTTTCTATATGAATATCTATATATCAGTCTATTTGTATATCTATCTATATATCTACTTATCTACCTATATGCCTATCTATCTATCTGTCTATCTATTTATCTATCTATATGTTTATCTATCTTTGTATATGTCTATTTATCTATCAATCAATCTATCTATCTATACGTCCTTCAATATGGTAGTCTATCTGTTCATATATCTATCTATCTATATATCTATATACCAATCTATCTATTAATTTATCTCCCCAACTATCTATCTATCTCTTTGTCTATATGTCTTTATGTCTATATATATATATATATATATATCTCTCTCTCTCTCTCTTTATCTATCTTTCTATTTATCGATATATTATTTGTTTCTCTATTTGTCTAAATATATATGTATCTATTTATCTTTCTATTTATCCATCTTTCAATCTATCTATATGCCCATTGGTCTATGTATTTGTCTATCTATCTATTTGCCTATATGTCTATCTATCTATCTATATATTTATCATTCAATCAATCTATCTATATATCTATCAATTTATTTTTCAATTTATCTATCTATCTATCTATAAATCTTTTTATCTATATATCTATGTGTCTATGTGTCTATCAATCTATATCTATATTTGACTAATAATCTAACTCTCTATCTCTCTATCTAACTAACTATCTATCTTTTTATGTGTCTATCTATCTATATGTCTATATGTTTATCATCTATATGTGTATAAATGTATATGTCGATTTGTCTATTCGTCTATCTGTCAATTTATCAATCTATTAATTTGACTATCTATCTAACTATATATTTTCTAACTATGTAACTGTCTATATATCTACCTCTCTATCTATCTAACTATCTAAATGTCTATCTATATATCTTTATATTTATCTATATATGTATATATCTTTCTATTTGTCTGACTATATACCTATCTTTTATCTATATATCTATATGATTTATTTTTCTAGCTGTCTATATGTTTAGTTATCTATCAATATATGTGTCTATTTATTTTCTATCTACCAATCTCTTTATCTATTTATCTATATATCTAGCTATTTGACTATATGGCTATCAATCTATTTATTTTTTATCTATCTACCTATCTGCTTTTCTCCCTATCTATCTATCTATCAATCTATCTATCTATTTTTGGTCTATTTATCTTTCAATCTATTTATCTATCTTTCTGTTTATCAATCTAACTATCTATATGTCTATCTATATATCTGTATATCTACCTATCTTTCTATCTTTCTATTTGTTTATCATCTATCAATCTATTGGTCTATTTGTCAATCTATCTATTATTCTATTTGGTCTATCTATCTATCAATGTATTTTTCTATCTATATAACTAACTTTCTATATATATATATATATGTAACTATATTTTTGCTTATCTTTTTATCTATTTATCTATCTAAATATCTATCTATTTATCAATCTTTTATCTGTCTATTTATCTATGTTTCTATCAATCTATCTATTTGTCTCTATGTCTAACTATTTGTGTGTCTATATGCTTATATATCTATCTATTTATCATTCAATCAAACTATTTATATATCATTCAATCTATCAATCTATATGTCAATCAATATATTAGTCTATCTGTCTATATATCTTTATGTCTATCTATATTTCTTATTAAATTTCTATTTGTCTATTTGCCTATATGTCTATCTATTGTCTTTCTATATGTCTATCCCTCTATCTATCTATTTATCTTTTTAAGTGTCTATCTGTCTATATGTCTATATGTTTATCTATCAATAATTGTATATGTCTTTTTCTATATTTGTCTATCTATCTACCTATCAATATATCAATCTACTTATCTATCTATATAACTACATAATTTTCTAATATCTAACTTTCTAGCTATCAATCTATATATCAATCTAACTTTCTAATTGTCTTTCAGTCTAATATCATTCTACCTACCTGTCTATTTATCTTTCTATCTATCATTCTATTTGTCTATCTATCTATCTATTTGATTATCTATATGTCTCTTATGTATTTATCTATCAATCAATCAATCTACCTATCTAATTATCTCTCTATCTTTTATCTGTCTATATGTCTATTTATCTATCTATCTATAAGTCTATTTGACTATTTGTTTATCTATCTATTTATTTATGTATCTAACTATGTAGATATCAAATTGTTAATTTGTAAATCTATGTATATATCTATCTATCTTTCTTTATATCTATCTATCTATCTAACTATGTAACTATCTATTTCTCTATATGTCTAGGTATATAATTGTGTTTATGTCTAAGTCTATTAATCTATCTATTTATATGTTTTTCTATCTATCTATCTATCTTTTTATATGGCAATTAGTTTATTTATTTATTTGTCTATCTTTCTATATGTTTATCAGTTTATATGTCTCTCTCTTTCTGCCTATCTAGCTATGTGCCTATATATATATATATATATATATATATATATATATGTTTATGTGTCAATCAATCAATTTATCTAAGTGTCTATTTTCTATCTGTTTTTATTTCAATCTATTTATTTATCTATCTATCTGTATATTTATCTATCTTTATATCTATTTATTTATTTATCTTTATATCTTTTTATTTGTCTTCCAACTATCAATCTATTTCCATATCTATCTATCTTTCTGTCTATCATTCTATTTGTCTATCTATATATGTATCTTTTTACCTATCTAACAATCAATCAATCAATCACTATATCTATCTATCAAGATATCTATCAATATATTTATCTATTTAACTATATATTTTTATATGACTATTTTTCTATCTATCTATTGGTCTAACTATCTATCTATATGTATGTATATTTGTTTATCTATCAATCTATCTATATGTCTATTAGTCTATCTAATTGTCTATCTCTCAATTTGTCTTTGTGTCTATATGTCTATCAATCTATCTATATATCTATATATCTATTTATTATTCATTCAATCAATATATGTATATATATATATATATATATGTATGTATCAATTAATGTGTCAATCTCACATTCTATCTATCTATCTAACTATCTATCTATCTATCTATCTATCTATATATCTATTTATCTATCTCTCTATCTATCTATCTATCTTCATATCTATTTATTTATCTTTCCATCTATCTGTCTATATGTAGTTTTGTCTATCTCTATATCTAACTATATGTATATCTTTCTATGTGTATGTTTACCTATCTATCTATCTATATATATGTCTATCTATCTATATGTGAATATGTCTATTTGTCTATTTGTCTATCTGTCTATCTATCAATTTACCAATCTATTTATCTGTCTATCTAACGATCTAACTATCTAACTATCTATTTGTTTATCTATCAAAATATCTTGCTATATTTATATCGATTAGTCATTCATTCTATAAGTCTATCTATTTGTGATTCTATTTGTTTATCTATTATCTATCTATCTATTTCTCTAAATATCTATCTATCTATTTGTCTAAATATCTATCTATCTATAAATCTATTTGTGTATCTATCTATCTATATTTCTACCTATCTGTCTATCTAATAATATGTCTGTCTATGTGACTATCTTTATATCTATCTATCTTTATTTCTAATTTTCTAATTATTTGTCTATATGTCTACCCCTCTATTTATTTAAATCTTTATTTATCACACTATCTATTTACCTATCTGTCTATCTATCTCTCTAACTATCTTTCTATCTATCTATCTATCTATCTTTTTATATATCTATCTATTTTAGTATTTATCTTTCTATCTCTTTATTTGTACATCTAGTTATTGATCTATCCATATATCTATCTATAAATTTGTCTTTCTATCAAACAATTTGTGAATCTATCTATCTATTTATATGTCCATCTATCTATCTATCTATCTACCTATCTATCTATCTATATATTTTTCTATCTATCTATCTATCTACTATCTATTTGTCTATCTATCTATCTATTTATTTGTCTAACTATCTATTTGTCTATTTCTCAATCTGTTTATTTTTTTATATGTTTATCTATCTATCTATTTATTTATCTATTTATTTGTCTATCAAACTTTCTATCAATCAATCAATCTATCTATCTATCTATGTATTTGTCAATTTGTCAATATGTCTATCTATCTTTATGTTAATTATCAATCTATCTATCTTTCTTCTATCTATTTATTTCACTATCTACCTATCTATTTATTTTTCTATCTATCTACCCATTTATCTATCTATCCATCATTATAATTATATATATATATATGTCTATCTATATGCCTATTTGTTTATCTATCTGTCTATCTATTTTTCTATCTATCTTTTATTTGTCTATCTGTCTATATATCTTTTTATTTATCTATCTGACTATCTATATATCTAATTATCTCTCTATCTATCTATCTCTCAATTTATCTATCTATCTATTTATCTATATGTCTATCTTTGTATCTTTTTATTTGTCTATTTATCTATCTATCTATTTATCTATCTATCTATTTATCTATATGTCTATCTTTGTATCTTTTTATCTGTCTATTTATCTATCTTTATCTGCCTATCTATGTATATTTCTCTGTTCTATGTGTCTATGTGTATATCTATCTATCAATTATCTATCTATCTATTTGCCTATATGTCTATCTATCTATCTAATTGTATATCTTTCTATTTATCTATCTATATGTCTCTCTTTCTATTTATCTATCTATCTATGTGTCCATCTGTCTGTTTGTCTAACATTCTATCTATCTATTTATCTGTCTAATCTATCAATATTTCTACCTATTTATCTATCTATCTATTTATTTGTCTATTGTTTATCTTTATCTCATTATATCTATCTATCTATCTATATCTCTATCTGGCTATTTATCTATTTATCTATTTTTCTATCTATTTTTATATCTATCTTTCTATCTCTCTATCTACCTATCTATCTATCTATCTAATTATCTAACTATCTATCTATCTGTATATCTATCATTCTGTCAAACAATCTATCTATCTAATTGTTTTTCTTTATATCTATCAATCTCTTTATATATCTATCTATCTATATATTTATTTATCTATCACTCAGTCTATATAGCTATCTATCTCACTACAAAAAAGCTCAAATAGTTAGAGTAATTTCCCTAGCTATTTGGGCTTATTCCATCACTAAAATATAATAATGATGGATTTATGCGAGAAATTATCCCAAGCTAAAGTACATGTCGCAAATTATTAATGAGAAAACTAAATTCCTTTCCAAATTTTTTAACGTCAGAAATTCCCGAGCTAATTATATTTTTTTCTTGCTAATTTTGATTGTAATTATAAGTTATAGAAAAGTCTCTAGCTAAATTAAAGAGAAAAAAATCCCTAGCTATTTTTATTTCAAAATTATTTTCACAATTTTATTTTTTTACAAAATATTTGATTACATATTTTTAAGTTTTTATATTAAATTGAATAAAAACATAAAATATAAATCAATATTTATAATTAACAAAAAAAAAAGTAGTTAATATATTATTTTGATACAATTTGTTACATAGTTAAAACAAAAACATAACAATATTTTATTACACCTTATTCTTCATCAATGTATCTAACGATAGTGCGTAAAGTTTAATTTATCTGTGAAATTGATATTGCTTTCTCTCCCTCAGCTCCTCTACTCACCATCTTTCTCCTACTATAAAGCAATCCTAGTCTTCCTACGTCATGTCTAGTAAAATTCTAATTTCTACGTTTCTACAAATAGGGAAAGAACGACCTCGTTGATGAAGCCTATGTAGTGCAGAGCTCCATTTTTGAATTGGGAGCCACCACTAGAGAAAGTGAGATATTTGCATGTAACTTTAACCCTTTTCTAATGTCCCTTCTCTTCTCCAAGTTCGTATGGAACACATTATGGAATCATATCCGTATGAAATTTAAACCAATAAATCAAATTAAAATAAATAAATAAAAAAAGTTTTATTTTGATAAAATATGGTAAAATTATACAATACAACTTATACTATATATATATTACTATAGTATATATGTACATATATACTACGGAAAAAACAAATTCAAATCCCCAACCCTGATGTCCCTAGCCATAACGTCATATTCATTGCCAACGATATCACCACAAACCATAGATTCCAAAATATCAAATGTCATAAAATCATAGTTCAAGGGAGGAATGACATTAGGCGCCTATGAAATGTTAGAAATGCACATTTAGTAATTATCTAGTATTCACTACTTGATAGAGATATCTTTAACTCGCATATCTAAAAACACATATCTAAAAACTCATGATCTAGTATTCACAGTAAATATGTTTATATCATATTAACCTATAAAATTTTTTAAAAAATAAAGCTTTGTGAATAGGAATGTGCCTTAGGCACTACCAAGGCTAGGAATTCCTTGCCTTGGTAGTTTAAGACACACACAATGCAAACATGTGGACTATTATATGTGTATGCACACATGAAATGTAATATTATAATATATGTTTCTTTCTCTCTTTAGCTCATTAACATCTAAAAATCTTAATATATAAATTAATAGAACATATAAATGTGCAATGTGAATATATAATTCTTATTGTATTAAGGCAACCCACATATGTTAATGGCCATTACCATCTAGCTCATTACCATCTACCTTGATACCAAAGTTTATATCACATAGCTTCACTGCTTGCTCCTGAGTAATCATAGGTTGCAAGGAGTCCCTATTATCTTGCTAAATCAAACTTGTCGAAAAAAATATCAAGAGCTAATAGTGAACGAATACAGGATGTGGTACCACCAGGGGCACCAACGGTGCTTAATGCTGGATAACTATTGCTAGTACTACTAAAAAACACATAATGCTGCTTGCACACAACCTACTCACAATTCAGGGCAAACAAACATATGCTTAGAAACACAAAATATGGAACAACATGAGAATCAATTATTAATAGCTATAACATAAACTTCATTAACAAGATCAATAAAATGACCATATTCTAGAAGTAAAGTGAGCTCGCCATAGCTCATATTGATGAGATCGCATTTATGCTGCATAAAAGCAAGTGTTTTCACCATTTGAATGTCATTATCTAGAGTAAATATGAATGACTAATAAAAGTTAGCTGACCTCTATTGTATTCTGCCTTGCAATAATAGGGTGCCACATCTTTTAGCAGTATGGCATGTGCCATATGATAGTGTCAGAGTGGATGTGTGTGTGGAAAGGTTGTGGGTAGTTATATGCATGTAGTGTGGCATTTTTGGTGAGGAAGTGTGGGCAAGAAATAAAATAGTGTGTTATGGCAGTGTACAAAATAAGTATAGTGGTGAAAAATTAAAAATAAAATAATAAAAATGATTTAGTGTGTGAGTTATATTTTGGCTGCTAGATATTTTGGCTGCACCAATTTGTGTTGGCTCGCACTAAAGGAAGTAATCTAGTTTTCTTCTAGTCACTTATGGCTTTCATCTTCTTGGTGCAGGCTCAAACTACATCAATTTTAAGGCTCAAAATGCATCAACACAGATACATAAACTCTCATTTCCCAAAAGAAACATTTCAAAATAAAAATCATAATCAAAATCAAAATCAAAAATAAAATCAAAAACAAAATTAAAAACAAAATTAATAACAAAATTAAAAACAAAATCAAAATCAAATACAAAAACCTGCATGGACATGTGACACTTGAAGTCATCAACTTCCAAAATAGTTGCCATGTTTGCATAGCAGATGTCCTACAATGAATCATGGTTAGGTTAGTCAGCCAAGCAAAGAACAAAATTAGAATCAAGAACAACGATGTCACCAAATAAATCTCTTCCTGTTTAGCTACACTTATAAAAAATCTTGTGCCCGAAAGTTGCTCATTATTCCTTCTTCATGAAGTGAAGAGATAAGAGCTTTGAGATTGCAAAACCAGTGAAACACTTGTAGTGAAGTAGCTCTTTCAACTTATCATCACATCTTTTTTTTTATCTGATGGATCCTTTTTAAAAACAAGAAATTTTAACGATTAATTGAAATTGAAGAATAGCACCATAGATTATCATCGGGGGGAGGAGAAGACAATGAATGTTGGCATACTTGTAGATTATTTTTTTTATATAGTCTCACATCTTCTTTACAACATCAGAATAAGATAATGCATCTTCACATATACCGAAACATTTTATGAGAGCATATGAAAAAGGAATAGGAAGCTAGAAATCTAGAATTAACTTCGTATACATTTATGTATAATTATATATAACTACTTATATGAATATATATATATATATAACAATATTTTTAACTATATAAATCTATTTATAACTAAATATAATATAGGTATAAGAACATATAACAATAAATAATTGTCTTTTACTATATGTATAACTATAAAGACATTATACATAACTATATTAATATATAATTAACAAAATATATTTAATATACAATTTTATATATTAGTATATAAAAATGTATTTAAATATATCTATGCCAATACATAATTATATGTATAAATATATTAAATTATATAAAATATATATATACCTGCTTTTATAAATATAAGTATAACTATATATGTAACTATATGTATAACAATTTATAATTATATTTATAGTTACATGTATAACATTATACAACATTATGTTTAACTATATGTATATAACTATATATAAATATTTGTATAATGATATAAAACTTTATATATCGAAATATAACTATATTTGTAACTATGTATACATATATGTAAATCTATATATTTGTTATAACTTTGTATACATTTATGTATAACTACATATAACTACTTGTAGGAATATATATATATATATATATATATATATATATATATATATATATATATATATAACTATATCTTTAACATTATAAATCCATTTATAACTAAATATAATATGGGTATAAGAACATATAACTATAAATAATTGTCTTTTACTATATGTATAAATATAAAAACATTATACATAACTATATTTAATTATATAATTAACAAAATATATTTAATATACAATTTTATATATTAGTATATAAAAATGTATTTAACTATATCTATCCGTATACATAACTATATGTATACATATATTAAATTTTATGAAAATATATATATACCTGCATGTATAAATATAAGTATAACTATATGTGTAACTATATGTATAACTACCTGTTACTATATTTATAATTTCATGTATAACAATATACAACATTATGTTAACCTATGTGTATAACTATATATAAATATTTGTATAATTATATAAAACTCTATATAATAAAACATAGTTATATTTGTAACTATGTATACATATATGTAAATCTATATATTTGTTTATAAGATTGTATACATTTAGGTATAACTACATATAACTACTTGTATGAATATATATATATATATATATATATATATAAAACTATATTTTTAACTATATAAATCTATTTATAACTAAATATACTATAGGTATAAGAACATATAACTATAAATAATTGTCTTTTACTATATGTATAACTATAAAATAATTATACATAACTATATAAAAATGTATAATTAACAACATATATTTAATATATTTTTTATATACTAGTATATAAAAATGTATTTAACTATATATATGCCTATACATAACTATATGTATAAATATATTAAATTATATGAAAAATAAGTATACCTACATGTATAAATATAAGTATAACTATATGTAAATTATATGTATAACTATATGTATAACAACATTATGTAAATCTCTATATTTACAATATGTATAAAACTCTATATATTTAACTATATTTATATAACTATTTATAAATATTTGTATAACTATATAAAACTCTATATATTTTAATATAACTATATTTCTAACTATGCATACATATATGTAAATCTATATATTTGTGTATAACTTTGTATACATTTATGCATAACTACATATAACTACTTGTATGAATATATATATATATATATATATACACATATAAAACTATATGTTTAACTATATATAACTATTTATAACTATTTATAACTACATATACTATATGTATAAACTATAAATAATTGTATCTTACTATATGTATAACTATAAAAACTTTATACATAACTATATTTAAATATATAATTTTCAACATATATTTAATATACATTTTTATATTTTATTATATAAAAATGTATTTTGCTATATCTATGCCTATACATAACTATATGTATAAATATATATAATTATATGAAATATATATATATATATATCTACATGTATAAATATACATTTAAATATATGTGTTACTATATGTATAACCACATGTAACTATATTTATAATTATATGTATAACAACATACAACATTATGTTTAACTATATGTGTATAACTAAATATAAATATTTGTATTACTATATAAAACTTTATATAATTAAATATAACTATATTTGTAACTATGTATACATATACATATACATATATGTAAATCTATATATTTGTTTATAACTTTGTATACATTTATGTATGATTACTTATAACTACTTGTATGAATATATATGTATATATAAACTTATATTTAACTATATATAACTATTTATAACTGCATATACTATATGTATAATAACATATAACTATAAATAATTGTATCTTACTATATGTATAACAATAAAATTTTTATACATAATTATATTTAAATATATAATTAACAACATATATTTAATATACATTTTTATATATTAATACATAATAATGTATTTTACTATATCTATGTCTATACATAACTATATGTATAAATATATAAACTTAAAAGAAAAAACCTATATACCTAGATGTATTATTATAAGTATAACTATATGTGTAACTATATGTATCACCACATATAATTATATTTATAATTACATGTATAACAACATACAACAATATGTTTAACTACTTGTGCATAACTATATATAAATATATGTATTACTATGTAACACTCTATATATTTAATATATATCTGTATTTGTAATTATGTATCCATATGTGTAAATCTGTATATTTGTTTATAAATTTGTATACATTTATGTATAACTACATATACTACTTGTATGAATATATCTTAATATAACTATATGTTTAACTATATATAACTTTATTTTTAACTATATATACTATAGTTATAATAACATATAACTATAAATATTTGTCTTTGACTAAATGTATAACTATAAAAACATTAAACATAACTATATTTAAATATATACTTAACAACATTTATTTAATATTCATTTTAATATATTTGTATATAAAAATGTATTTTACTATATCTATACCTATAGATTACTATATTTATGCATATATAAAATTATATGAAAAAAATATAAATACCTACATGTATAAATATAAGTATAACTATATGTGTAACTATATGTATAACCACATGTAACTATATTTATAATTATTGTATAACAACATACATAATTATGTTTAACTACATGTGTATAACTATATATAAATATTTGTATAACTATGCAAGAAGCTATATAATTAAATATAACTATATTTGTAACTATATATACATATATGTATAAATATATGTAAATTTATATATTTGTCTATAACTTTGTATATATATATGAATACCTACATATAACTACTTGAAAAAATATATCTATATATAACTATATGTTTAACTATATATAAATTTTTTTAACTATTTATACTATATGTATTAAAACATATAACTATCATAATTGTCTTTGACTACATGTAAAACTATAAAAATATATACATATCTAAATTTAAATATATAATTAACAACATATATTTAATATACATTTTTATATATTAGTATAAAAAATGTATTTTACTATATCTATAAATATAGAAAACTATATGTACACATATAAAATTATATGAAAAAATATATATACCTACATGTAAAAATTTAAGTATAACTATATGTATAACTATATGTATAACCACATGTTATTTATAATCAATAAATAATAACATACAACATTATATTAAACTGCATGTGTATAAATATATATAAATATTTGTATAACTATATAACACTTTATATAATAAAATATAACAATATTTGTAACTATGTATGTATATATGTATATATATATATGTATATATATATGTAAATATATATATATATATTTGTCTATATCTTTGTATACTTTATGTTTAACTACATATAACTACTTGTATGAATATATATATATATATATATATAATTATATGTTTAACTATATATAACTTTATTTTTAACTATATATACTATAGGTATAAGAACATTTAACTATAAATAATTGTCTTTGACTAAATGTATAACTATAAAAACATTTTACATAACTATATTTAAATATATAATTAACAAGATATATTTAATATACATTTTATATATTAGTATATTAAAATGTATTTTACTATATCAATATCTATAGATAATTATATGTATGCATATATAAAAATATATGAAAAAGAGATATATACCTACATGTATAAATGTATGTATAACTATATGTGTAACTATAAGTATAACCACATGTAACTTTATTTATAATTAATGTATAACAACATACAATATTATGTTCAACTATATGTGTATAACTATAAATAAATATTCGTATAACTATGTAACACTATAATTAAATATAACTATATTTGTAACTATCTATACATATATGTAAATCTATATATTTGTTTATAACTTTGTATACATTTATGTATAACTACATTTAACTACTTGTATTAATTTATCTATATATAATTATATGTTTAACTATATATAACTCTATTTTTAACTATATATACCATAGGTATAAAAACATAAAACTATAAATATTATTCTTTGACAATATGTATAACTATAAAAACAATACATAACTATATTTAAATATATAATTAACAACATATATACTAATATATACATGTTTATATATTAGTATATAAAAATATATTTTACTATATCTATACCAATAGATAACTATATGTGCACACATATAAATTTATATGAAAAAATATATATACCTACATATATAAATATAAGTATAACTATATGTGTAACTATATGTATAACTACATGTAACTATATTTATAATTACTGTATAACATACAACATTATGTTTAACTACATGTGTATAACTATATACAAATATTTGTATAACTATGTAACACTCTATATAATTAAATATAACTATATTTGTAATTATGTATACATATGTAAATTTATATATTTGGTTATAACTTTGTATATATTTATGTATAACTAATTATAACTACTTGTATGAATATATCTATATATAACTATATGTTTAACTATATCTAACTATTTATAACTACATATACTAGTTATATAATAACATATAATTATACATGGAATATTACAAATTTGTTGCGCTAAATTGAAATTAAAAGGTAAAAGATATTATATCAACAATATCTAAGCACATAGCTATGATCCGATATAGCATGCTGTTGAAATAAGTGTCGTACTATTACCTAATCCCACCCCTTGGGCCTATGGCTCATATATGAGCTTATATATGACAAAAGATGTAATATATGATAGGTTTGTATAGAAGAAATTTGTTTGTTCTTTTATGTATTTCCTCATTCTAACACTACATTCTCCGTGTGTCTCTCTCTCTCTCTCTCTCTATCATTCTGTATGTGTCATTCTTTCTCTCCCTCCCTCCCTCTTTCTGTGTCACTCTTTTTCTCTCTCTCTTGCTATTTTCTTTCTTGCACTATTTATTTTTTGCTTTCTCTTTCTATATCCCTCTCTCTCTCCCTCCCTTTCTCTCTTTCACTTTCTCTTTTTATCTCTCTTCCCCCTTTCTCTCTCTCTTCCCCCTTTCTCTCTATTTCTCTCCCTCCTTTCTCTCTCTTTCTTTCCCTCCTTTCTCTCTCTCAACAAAGAAGTGCAGACATAGGTATTGCACCAGCATTCCAAGAAGATGACATAAATAATATTGAGCATGTGCATGTAGATGATGATCTAGTAAATTGTGTGACTCAAATGGTGGCTTAATAGAAATTGAAGATGATCAATTTCTATCTGAAGATTAGTTGGAACTTCTAGCAGAATTTGACGAAATGTCAAAAGATCAATTAGAGAATGATAGTGATGCCGATAATAAATTAGCTATAATTGTATTATAATATTAAACTATCAAAAACTTTTTATATTTTGATGAAATCTATTCGCATGTTTTATTATAAAATGCATGGTTGTTCATCATATCTCTGATTATTTGTTCTATATTTTTTTATAGTAGATGGCGCCTAAAGTATGTGGCATGGTGGAGGTGGACGTGGAAGTAATAATGGAGAAAAATTATCTAGTATTTTATACCATGTTGCAAATCAATTTCCATCTCAGCCCACCATATCCAAACTTAAACATGACAAACATCATCTCCATTTCTATCACTATCACTATCATTGACACATTTACTATCACCTTTATCAGATATATGTCCACCACCCATTGTCCTTCCTGCAAATACTTTTGATCCATCACTATCTAGTACACTACATTTTACACTGATAGTTCCCCCATTTACAAACCCATCGACATCATCAAATGTTGTGTCTTCTTCTGCATTCAGTGTTAAGTTAGTAATTGAGAATTTGGATGAGAGGTATAAGTAATATTTAAATATTACTTGAATAAATTATTATGATGATCCTATTTGTGGTTTATTTTAATATATAGTTATGATTTGCTTTTTTTTCAATGTTATTTATATATTTGTACAGTTTTATTCTATCTTCCAAGTGTTCGGCTATAATTACAAAGTCTTTCAAGAAAATGGTTGATTCTAAAGCATTATCTTTTAATAAAGTTTTTGAATCGATAAAAGAGTCTAATTTTAATGACTTTAGGTAAAAATAATGAAACAAAAGTATTGAAACTTAATTATCTAATTAGTTGACTATTATGTTGGTTTTTATTCAAGCAGTAAATAATTATGTCTTTGTTATTAATATAAATTTTTTGTGATTTTTTTATATATAGAATCAGTGCACATCAGCACTCAAATTTGATGGAAAGATAAAGTCATTATCAGAGAGCAAAGCTACTGAACCGTATTCTGATTTTGTCCAAAATTGAAGAATATAAAAGAAAGGCCTAATTTTATATCCGAGGATGACTGGCCTGAGTGGCTTAAGTATTGGGAGGAGCCAGATGTGAAGAAAAAATCAGAGATTACCAGTAAAAATTAATGAACATAAGTAGCCGGACTAGGTACATGAATGTCTAGCCACACAGGAGGGTCAAAGTGGAGCATCGAGCATGCTCGAGGTTTGGTATAATTTTAAAAATTTAAATATTTATATATTTAATGGTTTTCCTAATAGTCTAAATTTATATATCCAGTGCATGGTTTTATTAATTTTGTTAAATTTTTTATCATTTGTTATTTTATGACTTAATACATACATACACTAGGCTTGAAAATTGGGTCGAGATCTTAATTTTTATGAGATTTTCATGAAGATGCATGTGTAGAAAGTAGATGGTTAGTTTGTTGACAATAAGTCTTAGATGATTGCTGTAAGAATCTATTATATTAATAAAATATAATAATAATATAGTAAATTTTGAAAGTTGTTTGTAATATAAAATATAAAACAATTTTATGTATATCAATAATAGTATTTTTTTCTATTTTATCACAGAAACTAATGGAGGGATGTGTGACAACTGCTTCTCAACAAGTTGAGAGTTCTATGGATCTTTAACTAATTCACTATGATCCTGTCTATTTGGAGACCATAGGAGGTCATAAAAAGGAGCAAGTGTACCATGTCGTGTTTGGCCCGACATGGTTCTGTGAGGTCAGGCCCGACACGGGCTCCTCAGCTAGAAATCAAGCGGATTCTGCCTGGTTCGGCCTGTTTCGGCTTGGTTCGGCTTGGTTCGGCCTGGTTCAGGACAGGCCAAAACCCTAATTTTTTTAAAAAGTATGGTTTTGTTGCATGCCTCCATGCCACAATCACCCTTTCATGGCTCGCCTAGCTTCACCCGTCAGGTGTCGGCTCACCGTTACCACTCTCGGTGCATGGTGATGTGTGCCGTGCCCCCAGCCAGGCCCTCGAACGGTGCTTGGAAGGACATGTGGGATGAATTCTCTCGGCCCGGTAGGGCATGAGTGATGCCAATGGTGTGCCCGGCTCGAGCCCAAGAACATCATTGTAGCATGCCGTGCTAGGCCAGGCACAGCCGAATCATATTGTGCCTCATGTAGGGCCGGGTCAGCCGAGCCTATTTGACACCTCTAATCTATTTATCTATCTTTCCGTTAGTCTATCTATCTATTTATTTTTCTATCTATCTGTATATCTATCTATCAATATACTCGGCTACCTATTAATTATCTATCTATTTATCTATATATCTATCTATTTCTCCATCTATCTATCTATCCATCTATCTGTCTGTCTATAAATGTGTTAAATTTCTATATATCTATCTATAAATCTATCTTTCAAACATTCTCTTTATCTGTATATCTATCTATCTATCTATCTATCTATCAGTCTATCTATCTTTTTATCTATCTGTCTATCTGTGTGCATGTCTATCTATGTATATTTCTTTCTTTCTTTCTCTCTATCTATCTATCTATCTATATATCTATCTATCAATATGTTGGTCAAGATATCTATCTATCTATCTATATGTCTGTCTATCTATCTATCTTTCCATCTATCTATTTATATGTCTATATATCTGTCAATCTTATTATCTATCTATCTATCTCTAAATTATCTATCTATGTATCTATCTATCTATTTATTTACTTGTCTATCTATATGTTGATTTAATGCTTAATCAATCTTTCTATTTATCTTTCTATCTATCTATTTTGTCATGTATCTTTTTATATATCTATTTGTCTATCTATCTCTTTATCTATTTGTTTATCTATCTATCTATCAATTTATATATCAAAATAGCTATCAATCTATCTAATAATCTCTCGATCAATATATCTCTCAATCTGTATATCAATCTATTTATCAATTAGTCTATCAATATATCAATCTATGTGTTTATAAATTTAACTCTCTATATGTATATCATTTTGTTTATGTGTATATCTATCTATCCAACTTTTTATTTGTATGTCTATCTGCCAATATATCAATCTATCTATCATTATATGTATCTATTTGTCTATCTATGTGTATATCTTTCTATCTATCTACATGTCTATCTATCTATCTAGCTAAGTATCTATCTAGCTATGTATCTATCTATCTACTTGTCTATCGATTTGTCTATATAAATGTCTATCGATCTATCTATACATATGTTTGTCTAACTATATGTATATCAATCTATCTATCTATTTGTCTAGCTATTTGTCTATAGTTATGCCTATATACATGTCTATATTTTTATCTATAATCTATTAATATATTTGTCTATTTATCTATCTAATTATATTGGTATCAATCTGTCTATCTATATATCTATGTATCTATCTATCATTCTATATATCTATTTGTAAATATCTCAATTTATCTATTTATCTATATATCCATCTAAAAATATATATATATATATATATATATATATATATATATATATATATATATATATATATTGTGTGTGTGTGTGTGTGTGTGTATCTATGTATCTATCTATATATCTGCCTATCTTTTTGACTATCTATATGTCAATCAATCAATCTATCTATTTTTCTATCAATCTGTCTATCTATCTATCTATATATCAATCAATCTATGTGTTTACTTATTTGTCTATCGATAAGACAATCAATCTTTCTATCAAACTGTCTGTCTAGCTATCTATATATCTATCAAACAATATATCTAGCAATCTATATTTCTATCATACTATATGTCATTCTGTCTGTCTATCTATCTTTAAAACTAATTATCTATCTGTCTATGAATTTGTCTATCTATCTATTAATCTATATATCTATCTATTAGTCTATCTATATATTTGTCTATTTATAAGTCTATCTATCTATCTTTTTGTCTATTTATCATTTATCTATCTATCTACCTACCTATCTATTTGTCTATAAATGTATCTTTCAGTCTATCTATCTATTTGTCTATATATATATATCTGTCTATCTGTTTATCTGTCTATCAATCAATCTATCTATCTATCGATCTGTCTATCTATCTATCTATATATATGTCTTTCTATCTGTCGATCTATCTATTTGTTGATCTATCTATCTATCTCTCAATCAATCTGTCTATCTATCTGTTTATCTATCTATTTATATATTGATATGTCAAAGTATCTATCTTTCATTCTACTTTTCTATTTGTCTATCTTTCTATATATCTATCTATCTATTATTCTATATGTTTCTATATCTATCTATATATATATATATCTATCTAAATGTTTATCTATTTATCTATCTATTTGTCCATCTATCTGTCAATCTATCTTTCTATTGATCTATCTAATTATCTATATGTCTATTTATCATTCTATCAATCTCTTTATCAATCAATCTATCAATTTGTTTATTAATCTTTTATTAATCTATATATCATTCTATGTATCTATTTGTCTATCTATATATCTATCTATCTACCTATATGTCTATCTATCTTTCTATGTGTCTATCTATTTGTCTATATATATATATATCAATCTATCAATCTATCTGTATGTATGTCTGTCAGTCTTTCTATTTATATATCTATCTATGTCTATCTACCTATCACTCTATTTGTCTATGGATTAGGCTATCTATCTGTTTATCTATCAATCTATCAATCCATGTATTTATTTGTCTATCTAGCTATCTATCTATAAATATATCACTTTATCTATCTTTCTATCTATTTATAAATCTAACTTTCTATCTATATGGCTATCTATCTCTCTATCTATCTATTTGGCTATCTATCTGTCTATTTCCCTATATATCTATTTATTTATTTGTTTATTTTCTATCTATCTATATATTTTTCTACATATTTATGTATAAATCTATCAATCTATCAATCTATCTAAATATTTATCTATCTATCTATTTATATATATCTTTATCTATCTATCTAATAATAATTCAAACTATCTATCTATTT
>JAREIK010018646.1:92500-114525 GCA_029783825.1 Sapria himalayana
CCATTTAGCTAGGGAATTTTCCCTAACTATTTGGGTTGGAGATAATTTTCATCACTATTCTTTAATGATTTAATTCTTTTATATATTATTTCTTTTAATTTTTTATTTAATTTTGTATATTAAAGATACGTATTCATTGGTCTATTGTTGAGCGATCCTTGAAAGTCACATTCTCTTTGTATAATTATAAAAATAGGTTATTATAAAAAAATAATTTAAAAAATATATAAATACAAAAAATTTAATATTAATAACGACTACATTACTATTAATAAAGACTACAATAATTATTAATAAATATTACAATAACATTAAATTATTAATTCTATAATTTTTTAAAATTTTAAAGATATTTTAAAAACTAAATGAACATATATTAAAATTTCTACTAATAAAAAGATTAAATAATTCATTGTATAATAAAAAATAATAATTAACGAAAAAACTAGTAATATTAATATTATTTTAACTATAAAAAATATTTTTATGCCTAAAAGAAATTTTTTAAAAAATAATTACTAACAAATTTAAAAATTTTAAATTATAAAAAAATTACTAATTTTTGATAATATTTAAATGAAAATAAATTGATATTTAAAGATAAATACAGAGATATACGCCCCTATTGAAATTTATAAGAACTAAATAATTGAGTTAAAATTTTCTATAAAGTAGCCCCAATTCGAGCTAATCTTTAGAGCCAAAAACATTTTTTTATCTCTAAAGATTAGTAGGACTAGGTATAGAAATATCTTGCGACACAGGAGGGTCAACGTCGAGCATTGAGCATGCTCGATATTTGGTACAATTTTAAAATTTAAAATATTTATATATTTAGTGGTTATCCTAATAGTCTAAAAAATCAAATTTGTACATGATTTTATTAATTTTGTTAAATTTTTTTAACATTTGTTATTTTTTAACTTAATAAATACAAACTATATGCTAGAGAATTGGGTCGTGATCCCAATATTTATGAGATTTTTAGAAAGATGCATGTAAAGAAAGTGATTGTCAGTTTGTTTACAAAAAGTCTCTGATGATTACTGTAAGAATTGGTTATATTAATAAAATTTTATGATACTATAGTAAATTTTGAAAGTTGTATAGAATGAAAAATATTAAATTTATTTTATGTATATCTAGAATAGTATTTTTCTCTATTTTATCACAAGAACTCATGGAGGAACGTGTGACAGTTGCTTCTCAACATGTTGAGGGTTCTATGGATCTTCAACCAATTGACTTTGATCCTATCTATTTGGAGACCATAGAAGGTCAAAAGAAGCAGTGAGTGTACAACATCGGCTTTAAGGGACTAGCATTTTGTTGTAGCAATCATGCTTCTAATTCATTTGTCACAACAAAGGTGGATGAGGTGGTCGAGCAACAAGGAATGGAAACAAATAAAAGTTTTGAAGTTATGGAGACCGAAATGTAAGAGAAGGATGAGCAGATTTCTCGTTTGAAAAAAGAAATGGAGAAAAATAAAAGAAGAGATATATGAGGAGGTTAATCATTTGAATGAAAAAATGCTAGAAATTAAAGAAATGAATGATGAGATGAAAGAAATTAAAAATTTAATGCAACAGTAGATGTACTATATGGAGTCACAGTTAGCAGCATTGATGCAACAGATAGCATTTCAAGATCCAACTACAAAACTATGTTGGAGAGACTGACACAAATGCACCAACTAATAATCAGGATGATTTTGTATCAGAATTATTTCTGAATAATTTTTGATTTTTGTCTATGTATAGCTAAACAAGATAAGATTTTTTTGGAGGTATCATTTTTCTTTATTCTGGTTTTGTTCTTTGCTTTTCTGATTAACCTAATCATGAATCTTTGTAGGACATTTGATGTGAGAGGCATAAAAAAATTCTGATTCAAAGCCTTAAGACTGCCACGGTCCTTCCTATGGATGGGTCCAATCTATACCGATCTCAGCTGTATCAAATGAGTCTAAGCTTCTATTATCTATATAAATCTTTCTAATTAACTTTATGTTGCTAAACTTTATGCATCCGTCCAAGGTTAATAATAAGAAAGTTAAAAAGGAGTTTTGTATGGAAATAATATGTTTTAAATAAAAATTCCAAAATATGATGCTTGTTTGAAAAATATTACCAAACTAGTGCATCTAGAAATAGCATGGCAATGGGCATCATTGTTAATTATAGTTATTTCCACGCTATTAAATTTTAAAAATAAAGATCTTCATCAATGCCTTCCTCACTTGATGATGCCAAATTCAGGCTTGAATTTGGGTTTGACACAAGATCCGATTTGGATTCATTTCTGCTTTCAATATTGCATCTTGGCAATATAGATTTCTAAGTGAGCAGCCAAGTTAAGTTGGTGGTTTGATCAAGAGATGATGCAGAAACTGAAGATGAAGAAAATGAATTTAACGTGATGCTTTTGTTTGGACTGAAATGGAAAAGCCACTCGTGGCAAGCATCCCTTGATTTGTTGAAGTTGACAGGTTCACTCTAAATCATGATTAAAGAAAAAAAACAAATCATTTAATAGGAGGAAAAGGATATAGATACATTCGAGTATGACAAGGCCATATTTCATATTTAATAAAACAAATATGCACCTTATCATTGCCCCTCTTTTCTTTTTTATAGAGCTAGAGCCACGACAATGAACTCGAGCAAGCATAACCAGCAGAAATGAACTCATGGTTTTGAACTTGAGTTTTTTTGTTGAGGTTAATGGAGCAATTAGGGTTGCATGTTACGCTTTTTGTAAGTAATCCAGATTCAGTCTTTTGCTAGTCAGAGACACTTTCACATGTAGATGTTTTGCTCCTGCACCCTTTCTTCTTCTTTTTTAAAACTTCGTCAAATGCACGACTAGTGAAATATGAAGTATTTATGCATGCTTATATACAATAGTTGACACGATAGTACACATGAATAAGTGTGTGGGTGTATGTGTTTGTGTGTGCCTTTGTGGGTGTGTAGTTGAGTCATTGATGGGTAGCATATATGACTCATATATCTCACTAGAGAAAATTGAGAGAAAAAAGTAAAAAAAAAAGATTTGTTTTGCCCATTGAGATTGAGGCTAAAATTCAGGCTTCCAACTGGAACAGTGACTGGATAAAGTTCCCAAATAGTCTCTAGAGAGGGAAAGTCTGCTTTATAGTTAATGTAAGTTTGGAATGTGGTGATTCCCATGAGCCATACTCTTTCAGCCTCGTCGTCTATTCCCTAGATCAGACTTTGCATCTCTATGATAATGTACTCTGTAATATTGTTACCTTCTTGCCAACTATAATTTGGCCAGATATTACAAACCCATTTAAGATCACACACTTATAAAACAACTTATATACTCGAATAACCATCTACGATGGACTTAAGCACCATAAATTTTTGGCAAATATCTACTTTCGAATGCATCCTTAAAGAGAACAGAGGAAATGTTACTAATCTAACCCTTTCCATTTTCTCCCTCACTCCTCTGACTATGCTCTCTTTGCTTGCCACACACTTTCCTATAATCACTATGTTTTTTTTCATCCTCTCCATCACCAGTAAAACTCTCATCACATCTTAAATCTTTGTCAGTGTTTCTAATGGCGTGCTTAAGTCTTTCCCTAATGGTTCAAATTGACTAAAAAGAAAGAAATTGAGGAGGAGGAGAGTTGGCTATGATAAGAGGTTTTATGGATTTGTCTATCTACCTGTCTAATTATCTATCTAATTATCTATCTATCTATTTGTCCATCTACCTGTCTATCAAATTATCAATTAATCTATCTATCAATTTATTTATAAATCTTTATATCATTCAATCATCTCTGAATCTATATATCAATTTGTTTATCTATCTTTTTATGTAATGATCTATCTATCTATTTTCTATCTATCTATCTTTCTATTTATCTATCGTTATATCATTCTATCTGTCAATCTTTTTATCTATCTATTAATATATCTATAATTATATATTCCTGTCTATCTATCTGTATATTTATATGTGTATATCTCTCTCTCTCTTTCTATTTATCTATCTATTTATTTGTCTATGTATTTATCAATCTATTTTTGTGTCAATCTATCTCACTATCTAATTATCTACCTATTTGTCTATCAATATGTCTATATATCTATCTATCTATCTGTCTATCAATTTATCTAGAAATCTATCTATAAATCTTTGTATTAATCTATCTATTTATGTGCCATTCTATATATATATATATATATATATACGTCTATCTATCTATCTATATCTCTATCTATCTATCTATCTATTTATCTATCTACCTTTCTAACTATTTATCTATAAATTTGTCTATCAATCTATCTATGTATCTATGTATTTATCTTTCTATCTATATATCATCTCTATTTGTCTATCTATTTATCTATCTATCTATCTGTCTATCTATCTATCTATCTATCTAACTATCTATCTGTATATTTATCTATATATCTATTTATCTATCTGTCAATCTATTTGTATTTATATCAGTCTATCCTATTATCTATATATATGTTTATCTATCTATCTATCAATCAGTCTATTAATCAATATCTTTATCTGTCTTTGTATCTATCTATCTTCTATCTAAATGTCTCTCAATCTATCTTCCTATCTATATATTTATCCTTCTATCTATATATCTATATATATATTTATCTATTTGTCTAAAATATGTATAACATTTTATCTATAGATCTATTTATCTATCTTTCCACATTTCTATCTTTATATTTTTCAATCTATCTATCAATATGTCTATCAATCTTTAAATAAATATATTTATTAATTTATCTATCTATCTACCTATCTATATATCTATCTACTTATCTATCTGTTTATCAATATATCTATCTATCTGTCTGTCTGTCTATCTATTTGTTTATTTATATGTCTATCTATCTAACTATCTATTTATTTACGTGTCTATCTAATTGTCTATCTATCTATCTATCTATCTAGCTATCTAACTTTCTATCTATATATCTAACAATCTAATTGTATGTCTATCTTTTTTTCAATCTCTTTATCAATCTATCTATCTATATTCTATATATATATATATATTATATATATATATATCTTTCTATCTATATAACTATCTATCTATCTATTTAACTACCTATGTATTTTTATATCTATCAATCTATTTATCTATCAGTCAATCAATAAATCAATCTAACTATCAATCAATCTATCTATCTATCTATCTATTTATTTATCTAATTATCTATTTAACTGTCTATCTATCTATCTATCTATCTATCTATCTATCTATCTAAATATCTATCTATCTAAATATCTATCTATTTGTCCATCTATCTTTCTATTGATCTATTTGACTATCTATATGTCTATTTATCATTCTATCGATTTCTCTATCAATCAATCTATCAATTTGTTAATCAATCTGCCTATTAATTTATCTATCATTCTATCTATCTATTTGTCTATCTATATATCTATCTATCAACCTATCTGTCTATCTACCTATCTGTCTTTCTATGTGTCTATCTATTTGTCTATCTATCTATCTATCTATCAGTCTTACTATTTATCTATTTATCTATGTCTATCTATCTATCACTCTATGTGTCTATGTATTTGACTATCTATCTATCTATCTGTGTATTTATTTGTCTATCTAGCTATCTATCTATCTATTAATATATCACTTTATCTATCTACTGATCTAACTTTTTATCTATATGTTTATCTATCTATCTATCTATTTATTTGTCTATTTTCCGTCTATCTATCTATCTTTCTACATATTTCTGTATAAATCAATCTATCTATATATCTATTTATCTATCAATTTATATATATCTTTATCCAGCTATCTAATATTCTTTGAAACTATCTATTTATCTATGTATCTATTAGTCGATAATTTTCTATCTTTCTGTCTATCATTTTGTCTATCTATCGATGAATAAATAATTCTAATAATCTATCTATAAATTAGTCTATCAATCTATCTTTCTATCTGTCTATCTATCTATCTCCTTATTTATGTATATATCTATCTAATTATCTATCTATCAATTTGTCTATCTACCTATCTATCAAATTATCAATTAATCTATCTATCAATTTTTTTTATAAATCTTTATATCATTCAATCATCTATGAATCTATAAATTAATTTTTTTATATATCTTTCTATGTAGTGATTTGTCTATCAATTTTATATTTATCTATTTTCTATCTATCTATCTTTCTATCTGTCAATCTTTTTATATATCTATTAATATATCTATCACTCTATATTTCTATCTATCTGTATATTTATATGTGTATTTCTCTCTCTCTCTCTCTTTCTATCTATCTATTTATTTGTCTATCTATTTATCTATCTATTTTAGTGTCAATCTATCTCACTATCTAATTATCTACCTATTTGTATATCAATATGTCTATCTATCTGTCTATCAATCTGTCTATCAATTTGTCTACCAATCTATCTATAAATCTTTGTACTTCTCTATCTATCTATCTATCTATCTATGTGTACGTCTATCTGTCTATATATATATATGTATGTCTATCTATCTATCTTTTTATCTATCTATCTATCTCCCTATCTATCTATCTACCTTTCTAACTATTTATCTATAAATTTGTCTATCAATCTATCTATGTATCTATGTATCTATATTTCTATCTATATATCAGCTCTATTTTTTGATCTATTTATCTATCTATCTGTCTATCTGTCTGTCTATCTATCTATCTATATATCTTTCTATCTAACTATCTATCTGTCTATTTATTTATATATATATTTATCTATCTATCTATATATTTGTCTTTATATCTGTCTATCTTATTATCTATATATATGTTTATCTATCTATCTATATATCAGTCTATTAATCTATCTATTTATTTGTCATTGTATTTATCTATCTATCTAAATGTCTATCTATTTATCCTTCTATCTATATATCTATAAATATCTTTATCCATTTGTCTAAAAATGTGTATAACACTCTATCTATATATCTATTTATCTATCTTTCTATCTTTTGATCTTTTTATTTTTCAATCTATCTATAAATCTATATATCAATCTATCTATCAATATGTATATCAATCTTTAAATCAATCTATCTATTAATCTATTTATCTATCTATATATCTATCTATTTATCTATCTGTTTATCTATATATATATATCTGTTTGTCTATCTATTTGTTTATATATATGTCTAACTATCTATCTATCTATCTATTTATCTACCTGTCTATCTAATTGTCTATCTATTTATCTATCTATCTAGCTATCTATCTTTCTATCTATATATCTAACAATCTAATTGTATATCTATCTTTCCTTCAATCACTTCATCAATATGTCTATCAATCTATTTATCTATATATATATATATATATATATATATATATATATATATCTGTCTATCTATATAACTATCTATTTTTCTATCTATTTGTCTATTTAACTACCTATGTATTTATATATCTATCAATCTATTTATCTATCAGTCAATTAATAAATCAATCTAATTGTCAATCAATCAATCTATCTATCTATTTATTTATCTACCTATCTATTTATCTGTCTATCTATCTATCTATATATATCTTTATCTCTCTATCTAATAATCTATCTAACTATCAAATTATCTATTTATCTATCTTTCTATCTATTTATCTATCTATCTATCTAAATATCTATATGTCTTTCTATCTATATTTCATTCTATCTTTATATCAATCTGTCTATAAATCTATCTATATATATCTTTATATTTATTAATCTGTCAATCAATCAATCAATTAATCTGTCTACTAATCAATCTATCTATCTATCTTTCTATCTTTCTATCTATTTGTCTACTTATCTATCTGTCTATCAATCTCACTATTAATCTATCTATTAATTTATTAATAATCAATCAATCTATATATCTATCTATCTATCTATCAATTTCTTTATTTATCTAACTATTTATCAGCATATATATCTATCATTCTATCTATAAATATGTCAGTCTTTATATATCTATCTATCAATTAGTATATATATCTATCTGTCAATAAATAAATCAATCATTCATTCTATCTGTTTATCTATTTGTCTATCTATCAATCAATCAATCTATTTATCTATCTATCACTTCTATCTATCTATCTATCTATATATCTCTCTATCTATCTTTTTGTTTGTTTATCTATATATATCTTTATATTTATTAATCTGTCAATCAATCAATCAATTAATCTGTCTACTAATCAATCAATCTATCTATCTTTCTATCTTTCTATCTATTTGTCTACTTATCTATCTGTCTATCAATCTCACTATTAATCTATCTATTAATCTATTAATAATCAATCAATCTATATATCTATCTATCTATCAATTTCTTTATTTATCTAACTATTTATCAGTATATATATCTATCATTCTATCTATAAATATGTCAGTCTTTATATATCTATCTATCAATTAGTATATATATCTATCTGTCAATAAATAAATCAATCATTCATTCTATCTGTTTATCTATTTGTCTATCTATCAATCAATCAATCTATTTATCTATCTATCACTTCTATCTATCTATCTATCTATCTATCTATATATCTCTCTATCTATCTTTTTGTTTGTTTATCTGTCTATCAATCTGTATATTTATTTCTCTATCTTTCTCTAAATAAATATATCTATTTGTCTATCTATCTATCTATCTTTTTATCTCTCTATCTTTCAATATGTCTGTCTGTCTATCTATCTATCTATCTATCTACCTATCTATCAATATATATCAATATATTGATCTATTTTTCTATCTTTATGTCTTTCTATTTGTCTATCTATCTATCTATCTATTTTTCTCTCTTTCTCTTTATTTATCTATCTATATCTATATGTCTATCTATTTTTCTATCTATCTGTATATCTATCTATCTATCTATTTATTTATTTGTCTATCTATCTATCTATCTATTTATCTATCTATATATCTATTTATCTATTCATCTATCTTTATGTCTATCTATATTTCTAAAGATCTTACTGTAAATCTATCTATCAATCTATGTATCAATCTATCTATTAATCTATCTATCATTCTATCTATCTATTTGTCTTTCAACATATCTACATATCTTTCTGTCAATCTATCTATCTACCTATCTATCTATTAATATGTCTATCTATCTAGCTATTTATCTATTTGTCTATCTATCCATCTATCTATCTATCAGACTATCTATCTATCAGTCTATCTATATTTCTTTCTATCTATTTATGTATTTATATATCTTTCTCTCTTTATCTATTTGTCTATTTATTTGTATATCTGTCTATCTATATATATCTTTATCAATCTAATATCCCTATCTATCTATCTTTGTATCTATCTTTCTAACTATCTGTCTATCTTCCTTTTGATATATCTATCTATCTACCAATATATCAATTTGTTTATAAATTTATTTATCAATCTATATATCATTCTATATTTCAAACTTTTTAAGAATCTATCAATCAATCAATCTATCAATCTATCTATCTACTTATCTATCTCTCTATCTATTTATCTACTTATCTGTCTATCAATTTGTCTATCTATGTTTCTATCAATCTATCTTTATTGCTAACTATATATCTATATATCTATTTTTCTATCTATTTGTCTATCTAACTATCTTTCTAATAATTTATCTATCATTCTATCTCTCTATCTATCACTATATATATATATATATATATCTATCTATCTATCAATTTATCTATCTATCTGTCAATTATTTTATTTGCGTATCTATCTATTTATCTATCTATTTGTCTATCTATTTGGCATTATATCTATCATTATATCTATCTTTCTATAAATCAGTCTATTTATCTGTCTATCTATTTGTCTATCTCTCTGTCTATCTATTTGTACATCTATTTATCGATCGGCCTCTCTATCTATCTATCTATTTGTCTATCTATTTGTCTATCTTTCTATCTATCTGTCTATCTATCTCTATATTAATTTGTCTATATGTCTATCTCTCTATTTATATATATTTTTATCTATCTATCTATTTGTCTAACTATTTTTATATCGCTCTAGCTATCTATATGTCTATCTAACTTTTTATTTATTTGTATATTTATCTATCTATCTATTGACCTATCTATCTATCTACCTATTTATTTATCTATATATATGTCTATCTATCATTCTATCATTCTATCTTTCAATTTGTTTATCTATCTATCTAACTATCTATCTGTTTATCTATCTCTCTCTCTATTTGTATTTTTATCTATCTATCTATCTATGTGTCTATCTATCTTTTAAATAATCAACTATCAATCTGTCTATCAATCTTTCTATCAATCTCTCTAATAATCTATCAATCTATCTATATGTTTATCTCTCTAACTATGAATCATTCAATCAATCTTTCTATTTTTCTATCTATCTATCTATCTATTAATGTATTTGTCTATCTATCTATATATCTATATGCACTACAAAAAAATATCGATTTAGCTAGGGAAATTTTGCTAGGGCTAAAATCCCAAACTAATTAGCGCCGAATTAGCTAGGGAATACCAAAGATTTTTTGATTTTACATTAAATTAAAATTTTGCAATAGATTAATGACGGATTAGTGTTGGAAATGTTCGATTGGAAATTTTTTGTTGCTAATATTTTTGAAGCTGGGAATTTAGCAATGGATTTAGTGATGGTATATCCCTAGCTAATTAGATCAAGACAAAATCTATCACTAAATAATTATGTGAATTCTTTTTTACTTTTTATATATTATTGCAAGTGATTATTTCTTAAATTATATTTTCCCATAATATATATATTTAGTTAGAGATTTTTCCCTAACTATTTGGCCTAGGGGTAATTTTCATCACTATTTAATGATTTAAATTTTTTATATGTTATTTGTTTTAATATTTTATTTAATTTTGTATATTAAAGATGCGTATTCATTGGTCTATTGATGAGCAATCCTCTTGGTACACATTCTACTCTTTTATTTATAAAAATAGGTTATTATAAACAAATAATTTAAAAATTATATAAATACAAAAAAATTAATATTAATAAAGACTATAATAACTATTAATAAATGCTATTATAACTATTAATAAAGAGTACAATAAAATTAAATTATTAAATCTATAATTATTAAAATTTTTAAAGATATTCTAAAAAATAAATGAACATATATTAAAATTTCTACTAATAAAAAGATTAAATAATTCATTGTATATTAAAATATTAAAATTAAAGAAAAAACTAGTAAATATTAATATTATTTTAACTATAAAAAATAGTTTTATGCCTAAAAAAATTTTTTAAAAAAATAATTACTTTAAAAAATAATTTCACCCCTATTGAAATTTATAAGATCTATATTTAGATGAAATTTAAAGATAAATAATCGAGTTAAATTTATCTCTAAAGTACCCCCAATCCGAGCTGATCTTTAGAGCCAAAAATATGTTTTTATTTCTAAAGATCAGCAGGACTAGGTACAGAAATGTCTTGCCACACAGGAGGGTCAAAGTTGAGCATTGAGCATGCTCGAAATTTGGTACAATTTTAAAATTTAAAACATGTATATATTTAGTGGTTATCCTAATAGTCTAAATAAATCAAATATGTGCATGGTTTTATTAATTTTATTAATCTTTTTTAACATTTGTTATTTTTTAACTTAATAAATACATACTATAGGCTGGAGAATTGGGTCGTGATCCCAATTTTTATGAGATTTTTAGGAAGATGCATGTAAAGAAAGAGGATTATCAGTTTGTTGACAAAAAGTCTCAGATGATTACTTTAAGAATCTATTATATTAATAAAATTTTATGATACTACAGTAAATTTTGAAAGTTGTTTAGAATACAACACTTTAAATTTATTTTATGTATATCTAAAATAGTATTTTTCTCTATTTTATCACAAGAATTCATGGAGGAATGTGTGATAGTTGCTTCTCAACAAGTTGAGGGTTCTATGAATCATCAACCAATTGTCTATGATCCTATTTATTTGGAGACCATAGAAGGTCATAAGATGTAGTGAGTGTACGACATTGGCTTGAAGGGATTTGCATTTTGTTTTAGTAGTCTTGCTTCTAATTTATCTGTCACAACAATGGTGGATGAGGTTTTTGAACAACAATTAATAGAAACAGATAAAGCTTTTGAAGTTATGGAGATAAAAATGAAAGAGAATGATGAGCAGATATCTCATTTGAAGGAAGAAATGTAGGAAATAAATAAGATATATTTGAGCAGACCAGACATTTGAAGGAAGAAATGCAAGAAATTAAAGAAATGAATGATGAGATGGAAGAAATGAATGATGAGATGAAAGAAATTAAGAATTTAATGCAATAGCAGATGTATTATATGGAGTCACAGTTAGTGGTATTGATGCGCCATATAACATTTCAAGATCCAACTGCAAACTATGTAGGAGAGGCTAGCACAAATGCACCAACTAATAATAAGGATAATTTTGTATCTGAATTATTTCTGAATTATTTTTGATTTTTGTCTATGTATAGCTAAACGAGATGAGATTTTTTTTGGAGGTATTATTTTTCTTTATTCTGGTTTTGTTCTTTGCTTTGCTGATTATCCTAATCATGAATTTTTGTAGGACATTTGAAGTGAGAGGCATAAAAAAATTTTGATTCAAAGCCTTTAGACATTGCCACAATCCTTCCTATGGATGGGTCTCATCTTTAACGATCTCAACAGAATCAAAGAAGGCTAAGCTTCTATTATCTTTAATATTACTGAAACATTTTATTTTTGCACACACACTCTCTCTCTAAACATCATTTATGGCCATCTTTTAGATATTTGTTGAAGTTGTATGACTATCAACTCAGATTCGTGTTTTTTTCTGCCTATAATTACTATTTTTATATATCTTTGAATATGTTTGTGTGTACCCAAATATTTTTGGTAGAGTTTTAGCCTATTATAGGTATATAAAAGGCTTGGCCTGTCCTCCTGGTGCTAGGAATAGCTCGTTAGCTTTTGAAGTTGTGAGATGAATGCAAAAATTCTAGTCCCACATAGACATAGGTTTGTTCTTGACACTCTTATTTCGTGCAGATCTGCATTGGCACTATTTAGATCTATGACTACTTTTTATTGGTCATTGATAGAATTAAACTATTGAATTGTTAATTTCTATAATGATTGCTAATGAAATTCAATTAAATTTATTCATTCGGCTTTTTCTCCCCCCTCTTGCATGTTCGTAGTGTAAGGGATGACAACGAGCTGAACATGAGGAACTATGGCTATCAATGGGGTTGTGGTTCGTGCAAATCCACATGATGCACAACTAGCACATCGATGTATCCCCTACCGATGAGTATGAAAAGAAGATGAGTGGGGATAGCTGGGAGGAAGATGAGTCAAGATGCCTTGCTATATGAAGTTTGCAAATTTAGTAGCCATTTGCTTTTTTTTAAATATTTGGAAGACAAAACGTCAAATTTTTGACATTTTGTTCCTCTTATTTTCTTTGCATGTGTATTATTTTTATGGAGTGGATATTGTTTTTATGGTGTGCATATTGAATTGTTCTGTAGTTACGTTGACGCATACAATGAAGTGATGGGCCTTACTTTGAACCAAGTGAGGAACCATATGGCAGCAGAAGCTACATGGTTGATGAACTAATACAATGAAGCTAAGCAATCAAAATCATTAGTGCAAGCACACGGAGAGGGGAAGAAACATTCTAAAAAACCCACATGGGAGATGGTGCCACAGTGGGTGGTGGGGCACAGCTACCCCTTTATTGGCCTTGGGAGTAAAAGAGTTCTGGTAGCAGGGAGGCAATGTGCGAACTTTGATGTGCCATGCCTAGCTCGTCGTTTGTCTTCCAAGTTTTCCACTAAGAGTTTTTAGATATATTTTCAAAAATTTAAATAATATTTGCATCTCTTATTAATGTTGATAGTGATGTTTTGTGCCTTCTTTGCGAAGTATAAATGGGAAAATACTTTAACTGCTATTCTATATCTATATCTATACCCAATGTTCTATATATATATAAGACATCCATATATATTGTAGTGTATATGTACATATACTTAGTATATGTACATATACACTATTATATTATATGTACATATATACTATATATAACTATCTTGTTGATGAGCACGATGTTTTTGATATTGCTTATGTTTTGTTGGGTGCCATGTTGATTTGTCTTTTTATTTGCTTAAATATGACCCATACATTTTGTATTTGAAATCCATAAAACCCAAAAAAAGTAATCATTAAAAGAACAAAGTTTACCCTAACCATATGTTGTTTCACTCATAGTGAAGAGTTAAAATCATATAAGTGATGTTAAAATAGAAAAAAGAAGAAAAAAAAATTAGGGGAAAATGAAGAAGAAATTAAAACTAATTAATCTGTATCAACCAAACTCTGCCAGTGGAAAACAAATTGAGAGAAAGATAGAAATGTAATAAGTATTTTGAAGGAGAAGAGCATTGTTAATCTTACTTGGTAACAAGAAGAGATAAAATTATGAGTTGCACGTGCTTATGTAGTCATGTTTCACTTCTCCTCTCTTCCTCTTCACAAAGATAGATAAAAAGGTTTAAGTACTTGAATGCCTTCATATTTCTATATTATCACGGATAGTATAAATAAAAAAATGAATGTAAATATAAAAAAAAAAGAGACATATATAAAATTAAACTAAAATTATAAAAATTAAATAATATAAATAAAAAAAAAGAAATATATTTTTATTTAAGCATAAATGATATTATTTCATAAGTTAAAAAATAATATATTATAATAAAGTATTTCATACACACACACACACACACACATATTATGGTTATAAATTTTTATAAATTCATTTTTTTTGAATATATTATGAAATAATTATCTAGGTATTAAATTTCATATTATTTGATATAAAATTATAATTTATAAAATTCTAAAAATTACTTTTAGTGAGAAGTATATTAAAAAAAGTTATATCTATTATTTTAATAAAAATGAAATATTATAAGTTAATAGAAAATACCTTATTCAATTGCTTAATTCTTATAAATTTCAAAAGGGACAAAAAATAAAATTTAAATTCAAATCAACTTAAGGTTAGTTTGGTAGTACTTTTCAAATGCGGTTATAGGGATAAAAAATATTTTAAGTGTTTTTAGGACAAGGACAGAAATTTTATTAGTAATATTTTAAATAACTCTTTTAAAATCCGAAAAAAAATACTTGAAGTGTTCTTTAAATAACAATACTGACATATTTATTTTTTAAATCATCAAGATTTTTTTTTTGGTGTAATTAAAACATCTATGTATTTATCTTTAAATATCAATTTATTTTTTTTAAAATTTTATGAAAATTTTCAATTTTTTTATAATTCAAAAATTTCAAATCTCCTAGTAGATATTTTTTTAAAAATTCTTATAATCATAAAAATATTTTTTATTTTAAAAAAATATAAATATTTACTTGTTTATTCGTTAATTCAGATATTTTTATAATTTTTTTATTTAATCATAAAATTAAATATTTTAGCTTTTTATTTGTAGTAATTTTTATATATGTTTATTTATTAATTAAAATATCATAAAAAATGATTATAATTATATAATTAATTATTTAATGTTTTTTAAATACAAATATTTAAAAATCATAATTAAATTTTTTGTAAAAATATTTTGTATAATTATTTTAAAATTTTATAATCATAAAAATTGTTTTTAGCCTATATTAATATAAATTAATTATTTATAATATCTAGTTTTTTATAATTATATGAGAAGAATGTTATTTTCAAGGATTGCTCATCCATAAACCATGACATACCTTTACTATAAAAAATTATATAAAATATTAAAACAAATCATATCAAAAAAATTAAATCATTAAAGATTTGCGATGAAAATTATCCCAAACCAAAATAGCTAGAAAAAAATTCATAGTTATATGCATATATTTTGTGAAAATTCTCATTTAAGGAAAAATCGCTAGTAATTAAATATAAAATCATTAAGAAAAAATTCAGAAGATTATTTAGTGAGTGATTTTTTCTTTAATTAATTAGCAAGGGAAGATCCATTTCTAAAATAATTGCTAATATGCCCACCACCCCCTACGTGAAAATTTATGATAATAGTAGCTAGGGACAATTTTTAATCAAAAATTTCCAAATCTAATCCATTACAAATCCAGTGATAATTTATAATTCAATGTAAAATCAAACATCTCTTAATATTCCCTAGCTAATACCTCGCTAATTAACTTGGGATTATTTTTCTAGCTAAATTCTATAGCTAAACAGATATTTTTTTATAGTGAAATAGACATATAAATAGATAGATAAATAGACAAAAATATAGATAGATAGACAAATAGATAGACAGATAGATAGATAGATAAACATATACATAGATAGATAGACTAATAGATATATAGATAGATAAATAGATAGGTAGATATATAGATATAAAGATATATATATATATATATATATATATATATATATATAGTCATATAGATAAATAGATAGATAGAAATATATATATATATATATAGATTTATAGATATATTTTTAAATGGATAGATAAATAAATTGATTGATAGATAAACAGAGATATATAAATTGATAAATAGACAGACAGATAGATAAACAAATAGATAGACAAAAAGATACACAGATACATAGACAGAAATATAGATAAAAAGATTTATAGATAGATATATAAATAAATAAATAAATAAATAGATAGATAGATATATAGAGAAACAGATATATAGATAACATACATAGATATACAGATAGATAGATAAATAGATTGATAGATGGAGAGATAGATAGAAGATAGTTAGACAAATAGATAGACAAGTAGAAAGATATATATATATATATAGACAGAGAGATAGATATTTATATATTGATAGAGAGGCGTATATATAGACATATAGATAGATAGATAAATAGACACATTGATAGATAGACACATAGACAGATAAACAAATAGACAAATAAATAGATAGGAAAACAAACAAAAAAACAATAGATAAACAAACAATCAAGGAGGCATACAGTCAATCAGGTAGGTAGATAAACAGATTGATACATCGATTGAGAGATAGACAAATAAATAGATAGACAGATTGATAGACAAATACATAGATAAATATATAGATAGTTATATAAATAAATTCATACATAGATTGATATTTTGATTGTTAGACAGATTGATACACAAATTGAAAGATAGAAATATAAATATATAAATAGATAGGCAAATAGATAGACCAATAGATAGACAAATAGATTGATAAATAGATAGATAGTCAAATATATAAAAAGATAGATAGATAGATAAACAGATAGTTAGACAGATAGTTAGACAGATAGATAGACAAATAGATAGACAGTTAGAAAGATAGATAAATAGACAGATTAATAGATTGAATGATAGATTGATTGATATATAGATTGATAGATATATTGATAGATAGATTGAAAGATAAAAAACATATAGATATACAAACAGATAGAAAAATAAATAGATAGATAGAAAGAATGATATAAAAATAGATAAATAGATATATAGATTAATTGATTGATAGAAAGAGAGATAGACACTCAGGTAGGTAGAAAATTAGGTAGGCAGGGAATAGACAAATAGACAGACAAACTGATAGACAAATTGACACATAAATAGAAATATAGATGGATAGAAAGACAAATAGATAGATAGTCTGACAGATAGTTTAATAGACAGATAAATAGACTAATAGATATATAAATTGATAGACATATTGATAGAGAGATAGATAAATAGATAGATTATTAGATAGATAAATATACAATAGATCGACATATAGAGAGATATAGATAGATATATAGACATATAGATAGATAAAAAAATGAGAGAAAGATAGACAAATAGATACATAAATAGATATATAGATACATAGACAAACAGATAGATAGATAGATAGCTAGATAGATAGAAAAATAGATAGCAAGATTGATTAATAGATAGATTGTAGACAGATTGATAGATTGATTGATAAACTGATAGATATACCAATTGATAGACTGATAGATAGATTGATTGATTGAGAGATAGATAGATAGATAGATAGATAGATTGATTGATTTATAGAATGATAGATAGATATAAACATACATAGATAAAGATATAGATTGATAGATCGATCGATAAATTATTAGACAAATTGATAGATAGATAAATAGACATATACATAAATGGATATATAGATAGACAAATAGATAGACATACAGATACACATACAAATATATAGATAGATAAATAGATAGATAGATAAAGAGATAGATACAAAAGATAGATAGATTGTTAGATATAAAGATAGATATATAGATATATATATATATATATATATATATATATAATTAGATAGATAGAGATATATAGATAGATAGACATATATATTGATAGATATATAGATAGACAAATATAAGCACTGACATATATACAAATAGACAAATAAATAGATAGATAGACATTATGACTGACACACAGATAGAAAGATAGACAGATAGTCAGGCAAATATTCATGAAGACATGTAGACAAATAGATAGATATATATATATAGACACACAGACAAACAAACAGATAGTCAAATAGATATATATATATATATATATATTAATAGATGGATAGATAGATAGATAGACAGAAAAATAAATAAACAAATAGATAGGTAGAAAGATAAATAAATAGAGATAGATATGTATATATATATATATATATATAAATAGAGAGATATTAAGATAGATAGATAGAAAGATAGATAGATAGATATATAGGTATACATACCTACATATATATATATATATATAGACTGATAGTTATATAGATATATCCATAGATAGATAGATAGATAGTCAGATAGATTTACATGTAGATAGACAAATAGATAAAAAGATAAACAAAAAAACAAATTGACAAATAGATCGATAGATAGATAGACAAACAAATAGATAGATAGATATACAGACAGATAGACAGAAAGATAGATAAATAGATTAGATTGAATGATTGATAAACAGATAGATAGACAAATAGATAGACACAAATAAACAAATAGATAGGTAGATAAATAAATAGATAGGTAAAAAACATAGATAGAGAGACAGACAGATATTTTGATAGAAAAAAAGATAGATAGTTAGATAGATAGACAGATAGATAGATAAATAAATAAATAGATAGGTAAAGAGATAGATTGACAGACAGATAAATAGATAGATAGATATTAAGTTAAACAAAAAGATAGATAGTTAGATAGATAGACAGACAGGCAGATAGATAGATAGATAGATAGATATACAGATAGATAAATAGATAGATTTATTGAAACAAAGTTAGATAGATTGATTGATTGAAATTCAGATAGATAAATAGATAGATAGACATATAGATAGATAGATAGATAGATAGATAAATAGACAGATTAAATGATCGAATGATAATAGATTAATATATGGATTTATAGACAAAATGATTGATAGATTGATAGATAAATAGATAAATAGAAAGATAGATATACAAATAGATAGACAAACATATAGATAGACAGAAAAATAGATAAATTGAGACAAATACAAATAGACAAATAGATTGATAGACATTAAAGTAGGTAGAAAGTAAAGTAGGTAGGCGTACAAACAAATTGATAGAAAAATAGACACACAAGAAGAATGATAGATAGATATAAAGATAGACAGATAGATAAATAGTTTGAAAGATAGATTAATCTACATATAGATAGATAAATAGATATAAAGATAGATAGAAAGATTGATTGATAGATTGATATATAGATTAATAAATAGATTGATTGATAAATTAATTTTAAAATAGATAGATTGATTGATAGACACATTGATAGATAGATTGGGTGATAGATTGATAGATAGGTTCAAAGACATATTGATAGACAGATTGATAGACAAAAAGATAGATAGTTAGATAGATAGAAAGCCATATAGATATATAGATATATAGATAGATATTAAGATTATTAGAAGGATAAAAAGATAGATATATATATATAGATAGATAAAAAAACAAACAAATGGACATATAGACCGATAGATAGATAAAGAAATAGACAGATAGATAGATAGTCAAGCAGGCAGTTAGCTAGTTAGTTAGGTATACAAAATAGATAGATTGATATATAGATAGAAAGACAAACAAATTGTTAGACAAATAGATATACAGATATATAGATAGTTTGATAGATAGATTATAAGACACATTGATAGACCGATGGATAGATAGATTGAAAGACAAATTGATAGACAAATTGATTAATAAATTGATAGATACATAAATAGATAGATATATAGATAAATAGATACATAGAAAGAAAGAAAGATCGATAGATAGATAGATAGATAAATAAATTTATAGATAGTCATCTAGATACATAAATATTCATCTAGATAAAGAAGAAGATATAGATATACATAGATAGGTATATAGACAGTTAGATAAATATATAGATAAGTCGATAATTAGATAGATTAATAGATAAAATTATTAATAGATTGATAAACTGATTGATAGAAAGATTTATTGAAAGATTGATAGATTGATCGATAAATAGATAGATAGACAAACATAAAGATATACAAATAGATAGACAAATAGATAGATAGACAGAACGACAGATAGACACATTGATAGGTAGGCAGACATATAGAGATATATATAGTCAGGTAGGCAGATAGTCAGGCAAGTAAGTAGATAGAAAAATAGACATACTAACTAATAGACAAAAAGACACACAGTTAGGAAGATAAATAGATATTTAGATAGATATTAAGATAGTTTGATAGATAGATTAAAAGAATGATTAATAGACTAATTGATATAAAATTGATATATAGATAGATAGACAAATATATTGTGAGATAAATAGTCAGATAGAAAAATAGATTGAAAGATAGACTAATAGATATATAGGTAGATAGAATGAAAGCCAAATAGATATATAGTTATATAGATAAATAGATAGATAGACAAATAAATAGACTGATAGATTGATTAATTGATAGATAGAATGATAGATTGATAGACAAATTGATAGATAGTTTTATTTTAAAATTGATAGATAGATTGATAGACAAATAGACAAAAAACAAACAAACAAACAGAAAGATAAATAAAAATTTAGATACACATGTAGATTGAGAGACAGACTAATAGTGAGATAGAGAGTCAGGCAGGTAGTCAGTCTATAAAGAGGTAGATAGACAAATAGATAGATAAACTGATAGACAAATAGACACATAGATAGAAAGATAGATAGATAGATATATAGATATATAGATGCATCAAGAAATATTATTATAGAGAGACAGATATATAGATAGATTGATTGATTGATTGAGAGATAGTCAATTAGATATACAAGTAAATAGATAGATAGAAGACAAACAAAAAAAATAAATAGACAAACAAACAAATAGATAGATAGAAAAATAAATAGATAGATGGATGGTGAGGTAGGCAGATACACAAATAGAAAGATAGATAGATAGATAGATAGACACAAACAAATAAACATATAGATAGATAAACAAATAGATAGACAGATAGATATATAGTTTGATAGATAGGTTAATAGATAAATTAATAGACAAATAGATAGAAGAATTATAAACATATTGATAGAAAATAGATAGATAGATAGTTAGATATAAAAATAGATACATGGATAGATAAATAATTAGATATATAATTTGATAGACAAATAGATTGACAGATATATAGACAAATAGATATGCAGATAGATCAATATATAGATAAAGAGATAGATATAAAAATATATAGACAAAGAGATTGATCAATAGAGAGATATAAAGATATTTAGAAAAATAGATAGATAGATAGACAAATAGATATATAGTTTGATAAATAGGTTAATAGATAGATT